>WNWK01004153.1:0-117500 GCA_009830355.1 Cherax destructor
GGTAGTTTTTTTGTGTTCTCTTTTTTTTTTTCTTGTATTTGTGATGTGTTGATGTGTATGTATTGGTTCAAAAGTCCCCCAACCCCATGAGTCTTACATAACAAACGGTTTTTTTTATCCCCAAAGAGATGCTTTATTTCTTACTTCCCCGTTTAGGGTTATTTTTAAAAAATCAGACCCCCCTTTTGAGGAATATATATATATAAAAAAAAAAAAAACCAGAAGAGGGTATGATAATAAAACACGAAGAAAGGTTTTGTTCCCCCAGGGAAACCAATGAGCCACACCCCCTATGCCCTTTGGATGGCAAAACATAGCTCGGGGCCATCTTTGTAGGATTTGGTGGTCCGGGGGAAAAAGGCATGTGGTTCTGTCAAAAGGGCCTACAACATGGTTTCAGTTTGGCTAGTGCAGTTATAACATTATTTTTAATAAAAAAAAAGGGTATATATACTTTAGTTCTTGGAATGGTTTTTTTTGGCTTTATCAACCTTTTCCCGAAAAGGAAAGGGTTTGTTTTTGCAAAAACTTCTGTAAAAAATATTTTTTTTATTTTGTTTTTTTTCATTTATGTTAATAAAAAATTTTTTAAAAAAACCCTTTAAAAAATTTGCGCTCGTTATTAAAGGTAAGTTTTAAAAGGTTTTTTTTAAAAAATTAAAAATTTAAAATAAAAAAAAAAATCTCTTTAAACGTATAAAAAAATATATTTTTCTTTGGTTGTTTTTTCGAAATTTTGCATCAAAATTTTCGCTTGTTTCCCCCAAATTTTATTTAAGCCAAAATAAAATTTTTCCCCTAAATCACACACAAACGTATTAAGCATGTATAACGCTTGTGGGACAAATACGTTTTTAATTACTTGTCAGGTTTCCACTTGATAATCCACACAAAAAAATTTTTGAGTTGATAAAGAAATAAGATCAATAGGAAACTTTTTGCATGAAGTTTCGCCTGCGCAGGGGCTTTTAAAATCAAAGTTTGTTGCACCTTCGAAATGTTAAATGAAGTTATCAATAGGGGGGCTTGCCTTTACCCACCAATGTTGGATTCTTATTCCATCTACTATTAAAAAGGGCAGCGGGTTTTGGGGTGAATACCCGACGAATATGATAGAGTAAAATTTAAAATTTTTTTTTCCCTTTTAAGTAAGTTGGCTTGCTCTGTAGTGGTTCTTGATGTTTTTGTTTTTTTTATTTATTCTTTAAACACCGGTCATGAAAGTGTTGCAAGCCAATGGTATATAACAGTCAATTGTTAGATGAAAACACTGCTAGCATACTGAAGACTAAATAAAATTAAAGTCAGAAGGCAGATGGGGTATACTGAAAATTAGTATCACTGACATTCTTACAATATAATGGAAGTGAAAAAAAAGACCCGATGAACACCTTGGAGGAAAATTTCGTCACAGAACACAAATTTTGTAATTAAAGGTAGTTTTATTAACGAATTTTGGCTTCTCCAGACTGCGGGAATCAGGCCCCCAAGGAGGACAATGGACTGAGTATTCCAACCCTACAACTCAGGACACTTTAAGATGCACCAAAAACACTCAAGGTACCAGGATGAGTTATGGAATGTGTCTTTTCCCCCAGAGGTTCCTTAAATTTTCCCAACCTTCCTTGGATCAACCCCCTGATTCGTTATTCTCGAATCACAACCCCTAGATTTGGGTTTGATTACGTGAATCCGACAAGTGACAATGATGAACAGTACGAGGTGGGTGAACGTACCAGATTTAAGGTTCAACAACGGGTCCAAATTTAAAAAGGGGTAAAATGTAGGTCAAAGTGCAAAACCAGTCAAGGGGGAAGGTGAGGGGGTCTCCTCTGTCCGCCAATAGCGATAGAGCATTTATGCCCCAAGTGTAAATGACCGCCGAGGCAAATTACATTTTATTATCAGATTGATTATGATACAGATAAAAAAAAAGGGGAAAGCAGAAGAAAAAACTTAAAACTTCCAAAAAAAAAAAAGGGTCACCAGGACAAAAAGATGTCCCCCCGAGCGCACGTAGTCACCGCACTAGTGACTACCTTGAAAAATAAATCAAGGACTTCTTCACCGGTAACTAGCTGTTGAGTATCAAGACCAGTTTGGAACCTCACCACCCCAAAAAAGAAAATGAAAAAGTCTAATATGCTTCCGGTAGGTACTGAGCCAAAAAAAAGAGGGGGACTTCGAAGACCAGTTTTTCTAGGGCTCAGCTCGGGAACACGCAAAAAAAAATATGATTGTGATATAGAAAATGTTTGTGGGGCGTCGAGAAAAGGAGACAAACAGGTTCTTCACCCGGGTGGATCTAAAACCCAAGAAAAAAGAGTCTCACCAAGTGTCAGATCAACTAGGCTGTGAAAAAAATGTGGGCCGCGGGAGCCCAACAACATCCTTTGATCAGGCAAGATACACTATTTGGCTCAGGTAGGGCTGCGGTAGTATGGAAACCCGAAGCCGGTGTTAAGAACATATCCTGTAGACCACTTAGAATGCTTCTCGTAACAAAAAAAAGATTATCACAGCACCATCACAGGGTTTATGGTTAAAGAAAATTAATCTATTAGTCTTCTGTTCTTTTTTTTAAGGAATAACCCCTTTAAAATTTCCATAGCGAATTAAAAACAATCTTTAAAACAGTTTTATACTGCAATCCCAAAAAACATATCGTATTATTATCCCTTAATACATTAAATCATAGTAACTTCCTAAACGTTTTTAACTTCCCCCCGAGTCACAAAATATATAAATATATATATATTGTGCCGATTAGGTAAAAAATTATTTTTTGGTTAAAAAAAAACGCTTTTTTGCCAAAAAGAAAGCGAAAATTTGGATGAAAAATTTTGCCAAAATCATTCAACATAAGAAAAAAAAATTTCAATGTGTTTTTTATTATTAAATTAAGTTAAGTATCTAAAATATATTTAGTTGGGGAGGGGAAATTAAAAATTTGGTTTTGTAATAAGGTTTTGGGAGGTTTTCAAATTTTTTTTGGTACAAAATTATAAATTTTACATTAACATAATTGAAAAAAAAAATATCTTTAAAGTATAAGGGGAAAATTTTAGAAAGATTATCTAGATGAGTTCTTGCTAATTGACCAGTTTTACATAATCGGCACGGCATATATATATATATATATATAAGTACAGAGAGGCATTTACAAAACTAAACTTCGTCAAAATCTTCTTCTCAGGCTAGGCATCTAGTAAAGGGCTTCCAAGACCCCGGGACTTCAAAATGTCAGCAAAAAAACCAGGTTCTCAGTAGATGCTTCCTCTAGTAAGGGAAGTTGTGAACTGAACAAGGTGGTTTTACCAAAACCTTAACTCTGTCTGAGAAGGGGTTGAGCAACTAAATTTTCTGCTGGTGTTTAACCATGCTACACCAGCAGTTTAGAAAAATTTAAACATCCTACCTATGTACAAAGCTAAAAAATTTCCCATGAATAATATTATAAAGTAAAGCAGCCTTATTTTAGCTACTAATAAGGATACCAATAATATAATTTTAAATAAAAAAGCCAAAATTATGCTTTAAAATGACCCTTTGAAAAATGGTGAACAAAGTGTAACAGCCACCCAAAAAGGTATATAAATGGAAGGTGATGTCAGTGAAAATTGTACACTAAATTCATGGGGGGGGGAGGTTGATGGGTGGCAGCAAGGTGCTCGGTTGTTTATATGTCTTAAATTGTTGTACCAGTTGTAATATGAGGTGGTATACTGTTTTTTTAGCGTAGGAGGAGGGTCATGTTAGTTTGTCCGCAATCATGTACTCGGAGGCGTGTTTAGGTAGTGTAGGATGAAAAATCTCTATGTTGTGAGATGTTATATTGATTTATTACATAATGTAATGGATTGTTTTAAATAAAAATATAAAAAATCCAGCACAAATTTAGTGCTTAGCTCTGCACAATACATAGTGTTGTATATACCCTGGGGTTTGGAGTTTGACGATATATATATATACACGTACGTATATATATATATATATATATATATATATATATATATATATATATATATATATATATATATATATATATATGTCGTGCCGATTAGGTAAAACTGATCAATAGCAAGAACTCATCTAAAATTAAGTCCTTTCTAAAATTTTCTCTTATACGTTTAAAGATATATTTTTCATTTATGTTAATGTAAGAATTTATAATTTTGTAAAGAGAGACTTTGAAACTTACCTAACCTTATTACAGCAAGCACAATTTAATTTAGCCTAACCCAGCTAAATATATTTTAGATACGTTAACATTAATTTAATAATAAACAAACAGAATGACATATATTTTTCGTTATGTTCCAGAATGATTTTGAGCGAAATTATTGCATACACAAATTTCACTTGTCTTATATGGCAAGGTGAGCGTTGCTATTTAAGCCAAAATCGAAAGTTTTACCTAATCGGCACGTATATATATATATATATATATATATATATATATATATATATATATATATATATATATATATATATATATATATATATATATATACATACATATATAATGTCGTGCCGAATAGGTAAAATTGGTCAAATAGCAAGAACTCATTTAAATTAAGTCCTTTCTAAAAAATTCCTTATACCTTTAAAGATATATTTTTTTTTCATTTATGTTAATGTAAAATTAATAATTTTGTACAAAAAAAAAATAGAAAACTTACCTAACGTTATTATAACAAGCGCAATTTAATTAAGCCTAATCCAACTAAATATATTTTAGATAAGTTTACAATAATTTAATAATAAACAAACACATTGAAATATATAATTTTCGATAAGTTCAGAGTGATTTTTACGAAAGTATTGCATACACAAATTTTCGCTTGCCTTATTCGGCAAGAAGACCGTTGCCATTTAAGCCAAAATCGCAAGGTTTACCTATTGAATTACTGGGGTTTACCTCTCACCCGCATATTCTTCGTCTGTCCCCACTTTTCCCTCGCCCCTAGTGGGTCCTTACCTGTGAGTCTCTGAATGAATGAATGAATTACCTATTGGGCACAACATACATATATTTATACTTCCAGGGGTGGTGTTATACTTCCAGGGGTTGTGTTATACTTCCAGGAGTGGGTGTTATACTTCCAGGGGAGGTGTTATACTTCCAGGGGTGGGTGTTATACTTCCAGAGTGGGTGTTTACTCCAGGGGTGGGTGTTATACTTCCAGGATGGGTGTTATACTAGGGGAGGGTGTTAAACTTCCAGGGTGGTGTTATACTTTCATGAGGGTGTTATACTTCCAGGGGAGGGTGTTATACTGCCAGGAGAGGGTGTTATACTTCCAGGAGTGGGTGTTATATTTCCAGGGGGGGTGTAATACTTTCAGGGTGGATGTTATACTGCCAGGGATGGGTGTTATACTGCCAGGGGTGGTGTTATATGCCAGGGGTGGGTGTTATACTGCCAGGGGAGGGTGTTATCTGCCAGGGAGGGTGTTATACTGCCAGGGGAGGTGTTATACTGCCAGGGGAGGGTGTTATACTTCCAGGGGAGGGTCTTATACTTCCAGGGTTAGGTGTTATACTTCTAGGGGTGGGTGTTATACTTCTTAGGGTGGGTGTTATATTTCTAGGGGTGGGTGTCAAACGCCAGGGAAGAGTGTTATACTTCCATGGGAGGGTGTTGTACTTCTAGGGGTGGTGTTATACTTCTAGGGTGGGTGTTATAATTTGGGGGTGGGTGTTATACTTCGGGAGTGGGTGTTATACTGCCAGGGGAGGGTGTTATACTTCCAGAGGAGGGTGTTATACTTCCAGGGAAGGGTGTTTATACTTCCAGGAAGGGAGTATTTATTGGTAGATAGGTGGTGGTGGTCAAGGTTGTCATTACTGGATCATCCTCTGCAGGTTCCAGTGTTGAACATTATCTGCCAGGAATTAGCGAAATGTTTGGGAAATGATAAATGCGCATGGGCTGTAGAATGTGCACCGTGAGGTAGTATTGTTTGATGTAATGTTGACAGTATTGATAATAACAACGACGAGGTTAGCAACAACGACAAGGTTGACAACAACGACGAGGTGACAACAACGACGAGGGTGACAACAACGACGAGGGTGACAACAACGACGAGGGGGGACAACAACGACGAGGGTGACAACAACGACGGGGTGACAACAACGACGAGGGTGACAACAACGACAAGGTTGAGAACAACGACAAGGTTGAGAACAACGACAAGGTTGAGAACAACGACAAGGTTGAGAACAACGACAAGGTTGAGAACAACAACAAGGTTGACAACAACGACAATCTTGACAACAACGACGAGGGTGACAACAACGACAAGGTTGAGAACAACGACAATCTTGACAACAACGACGAGGGTGACAACAACGACAAGGTTGAGAACAACGACAATCTTGACAACAACAACAAGGTTGACAACAACAACAAGGTTGACAACAACGACAATCTTGACAACAACAACAAGGTTGACAACAACAACAAGGTTGAGAACAACGACAATCTTGACAACAACGACGAGGGTGACAACAACGACGAGGGTGACAACAACGACGAGGGTGACAACAACGACGAGGGTGACAACAACGACAAGGTTGAGAACAACGACAAGGTTGAGAACAACGACAAGGTTGAGAACAACGACAAGGTTGAGAACAACGACAAGGTTGACAACAACGACAAGGGTGAGAACAACGACAAGGTTGAGAACAACGACAAGGTTGAGAACAACGACAAGGTTGAGAACAACGACAAGGTTGAGAACAACGACAAGGTTGAGAACAACGACAAGGTTGAGAACAACGACAAGGTTGACAACAACGACAAGGTTGAGAACAACGACAAGGTTGACAACAACGACAAGGGTGAGAACAATGACAAGGTTGAGAACAACGACAAGGTTGACAACAACGACAAGGGTGAGAACAACGACAAGGTTGAGAACAACGACAAGGTTGACAACAACGACAAGGTTGAGAACAACGACAAGGTTGAGAACAACGACAAGGTTGAGAACAACGACAAGGTTAAGAACAACAACAAGGTTGACAACAACTAAAAAATCTTGACAACAACGACAAGGTTGAGAACAACGACAATCTTGACAAAAACGACAAGGTTGACAACAACGACAAGGTTGAGAACAACGACAAGGTTGACAACAACGACAAGGTTGACAACAACGACGAGGGTGACAACAACGACAAGGTTGAGAACAACAACAAGGTTGACAACAACGACAAGGTTGAAACAACAACAACAAGGTTGACAACAACACAAGGTTAAGAACAACAACAAGGTTGACAACAACGACAATCTTGACAACAACGACAAGGTTGAGAACAACAACAAGGTTGACAACAACGACAAGGTTGAGAACAACAACAACAAGGTTGACAACAACGACAAGGTTAAGAACAACAACAAGGTTGACAACAACGACAATCTTGACAACAACGACGAGGGTGACAACAACGACAAGGTTGAGAACAACGACAAGGTTGAGAACAACGACAAGGTTGAGAACAACGACAAGGTTGAGAACAACGACAAGGTTGAGAACAACGACAAGGTTGAGAACAACGACAATCTTGACAACAACGACGAGGGTGACAACAACGACAAGGTTGACAACAACGACAAGGTTGAGAACAACAACAACAAGGTTGAGAACAACGACAAGGTTAAGAACAACAACAAGGTTGACAACAACGACAATCTTGACAACAACGACAAGGTTGAGAACAACAACAAGGTTGACAACAACGACAAGGTTGAGAACAACGACAAGGTTAAGAACAACAACAAGGTTGACAACAACGACAATCTTGACAACAACGACGAGGGTGACAACAACGACAAGGTTGAGAACAACGACAAGATTGACAACAACGACAAGGTTAAGAACAACAACAAGGTTGACAACAACGACAATCTTGACAACAACGACGAGGGTGACAACAACGACAAGGTTGACAACAACGACGAGGGTGACAACAACGACGAGGGTGACAACAACGACAAGGTTGAGAACAACGACAAGGTTGAGAACAACGACAAGGTTGAGAACAACGACAAGGTTGAGAACAACGACAAGGTTGAGAACAACGACAAGGTTGAGAACAACGACAAGGTTGAGAACAACGACAAGGTTAAGAACAACAACAAGGTTGACAACAACGACGAGGGTGACAACAACGACAAGGTTGACAACAACGACGAGGGTGACAACAACGACAAGGTTGAGAACAACGACAAGGTTGAGAACAACGACAAGGTTAAGAACAACAACAAGGTTGACAACAACGACAAGGTTGATAACAGCATTGATAATATTGATAATAACGACAACATTGATAATTGGAACACTGATAATAACGACGATAATATTGATAATGACAACGTTGATAACAATAGCACTGATAACATTATTATCAAGAACACTGACAACATCAACACCACCGGCACTCTCAGATCAATATTATCAAGAACACTGACAACATCAACACCACCAGCACTCTCAGATCAATATTATCAAGAACACTGACAACATCAACACCACCGGCACTCTCAGATCAATATTATCAAGAACACTGACAACATCAACACCACCAGCACTCTCAGATCAATATTATCAAGAACACTGACAACATCAACACCACCAGCACTCTCAGATCAATATTATCAAGAACACTGACAACATCAACACCACCGGCACTCTCAGATCAATATTATCAAGAACACTGACAACATCAACACCACCAGCACTCTCAGATCAATATTATCAAGAACACTGACAACATCAACACCACCGGCACTCTCAGATCAATAGGTGCTCCTGGAGGTGGACCTTTTAATGGGTTGCCTGAATATTTTTTCTTGTTCCTCAGACCTTTCGATTTTTTGCTCATAACTCGAGAACGTCTCATGCAATCAGCCTCAAATTTTCAACACTTGTGTACGTTAACGGGCACAAAATTCATGGTACACTTGACATGTTCACGTGCCCTGTGACCAAAGTTATTGAAGGTATTCTCAGCATCCTAGAATGGCGGGGATAACTTTCAAAATGCTCACTGGCGGAGCCTCAACCCTTCACAGGTGACAAAATATTCTACAACGAGAGTGAAATTCAGCAGTGTTGTAGCAGCAGACTTGACCATTGTATATGTGAAACAGTGGAGCAGCAGACTTGACCATTGTATGTGTGAAACAGTGTAGCAGCAGACTTGACCATTGTATATGTGAAACAGTGTAGCAGCAGACTTGACCATTGTATGTGTGAAACAGTGTAGCAGCAGACTTGACCATTGTATATGTGAAACAGTGTAGCAGCAGACTTGACCATTGTATGTGTGAAACAGTGTAGCAGCAGACTTGACCGTTGTATATGTGAAACAGTGTAGCAGCAGACTTGACCATTGTATGTGTGAAACAGTGTACCAGCAGACTTGACCATTGTATATGTGAAACAGTGTAGCAACAGACTTGACCATTGTATGTGTGAAACATTGTAGCAGCAGACTTGACCATTGTATATGTGAAACAGTGTAGCAGCAGACTTGACCATTGTATGTGTGAAACATTGTAACAGCAGACTTGACCATTGTATGTGTGAAACAGTGTAGCAGCAGACTTGACCATTGTATGTGTGAAACATTGTAGCAGCAGACTTGACCATTGTATATGTGAAACAGTGTAGCAGCAGACTTGACCATTGTATGTGTGAAACATTGTACCAGCAGACTTGACCATTGTATGTGTGAAACAGTGTAGCAGCAGACTTGACCATTGTATGTGTGAAACAGTGTAGCAGCAGACTTGGCCATTGTATGTGTGAAACAGTGTAGCAGCAGACTTGACAATTGTATGTGTCAAACAGTGTAGCAGCAGACTTGACCATTGTATGTGTGAAACATTGTAGCAGCAGACTTGACCATTGTATGTGTGAAACAGTGTAGCAGCAGACTTGACAATTGTATGTGTCAAACAGTGTAGTAGCAGACTTGACAATTGTATGGGTGAAACATTGTATCAGCAAAGTTGACCATTGTATGTTGTGAAACAGTGTAGCAGCAGACTTGACCATTGTATGGGTGTAACATTGTAGCAGCAGACTTGTCCATTGTATGTGTCAAACAGTGTAGCAGCAGACTTGACCATTGTATGGGTGTAACATTGTAGCAGCAAAGTTGACCATTGTATGGGTGAAACAGTGTAGCAGCAGACTTGACCATTGTATGGGTGTAACAGTGTAGCAGCAGACTTGACCATTGTATGGGTGTAACAGTGTAGCAGCAGAATTGACCATTGTATGTATGAAACATTGTGACACCAGACTTGATTATTGTATGTGTGAAACATTGTGACAGCAGACTTACCTTTGATATACTTTGAAGAGTTTCGAGAGTTTCTCTACTCTGAGCCCGACCATGAGCCAGGCTCGTCTGGTGCTCGCCTGGTCAACCAGGCTGTTGCTGCTGGACTTGACTATTGTATGTGTGAAACAGTGTAGCAGCAGACTTGACCACTGTATGTGTGAAACATTGGACAGCAGACTTGACCATTATATGTGTGAAATAGTGTAGCAGCAGACTTGATCATTGTATGTGTGAAAAAGTGTAGCAGAAGACTTAACCATTGCATGTGTGAAATATTGTAGCAGCAGACTTGACCATTGTATGTGTGAAACAGTGTAGCAGCAGACTTTATCATTGTATATGTGAAACAGTGTAGCAGCAGACTTGACCATTGTATGTGTGAAACAGTGTAGCAGCAGACTTGACCATTGTATGTGTGAAACATTGTAACAGCAGACTTGACCATTGTATGTGTGAAAAAGTATAGCAGCAGACTTGATCATTGTATGTGTCAGTGTAGCAGCAGACTTGACCATTGTATGTGTCAGTGTAGCAGCAGACTTGACCATTGTATGTGTCAGTGTAGCAGCAGACTCGACCATTGTATGTGTCAGTGTAGCAGCAGACGACCATTGTATGTGTCAGTGTAGCAGCAGACTTGACCATTGTATGTGTCAGTGTAGCAGCAGACTCGACCATTGTATGTGTCAGTAGCAGCAGACGACCATTGTATGTGTCAGTGTAGCAGCAGACTCGACCATTGTATGTGTCAGTGTAACAGCAGACTTGACCATTGTATGTGTCAGTGTAACAGCAGACTCGACCATTATATGTGTCAAACAGTGTGACATATTCATTTCTGTTACATTTCATTAAATAATTTTGGGTTTACCTCTTCTGAACAGCTTCATTATTTAGTGGCTGACGCAGCTTAGAGCCAGGATAGTATCTATTAATTTGGTTTATATGTTCGCACATTTGTTGATGTAGTAAAATAGTAACTAAAAACTTAGAAACGTTGGAATCCTTCCCATAAATGACTCGTTTGATCGGCTTCAAACTTTGACCATTCTTGGGCTTTAATAAAATAGCTTGTCACTCACTTTGAGCTGAGCAAATTTCAGTGTGCCAGTTTTATTAAAGAAATTGTTTCCTATGTAATAACTAGTGAATGCTGCTTCTGGTCGGCTTCAAACCCTAAATGCTAGTATATCTAAACTGCAAGTATATTTATATTAATTTGGCATTTTTTTTGTTGCCAATTTCATCAAATTGGATTTTTTAAAAATCAGAATCAAATATTTCTTACAGGATTGTAGAAAATTCTTAATCAGTAGTCCCCAAGCTTATAGTATGAAAGGGCCAGTTTGAAAAACCAAATTTAAAGGAGGGTCGCATTTTGTAATGATCGATATTAACATTATACATACATCATTGTACTATGGTAAAATAATTATAGTGAAAGTGGTAAATGATTCAAGTCCTATTATAGATAGAAATACTATTACTATTTTAGTTTTTATGAAACATTTGAGACTAAGGTAAATAATAAAAGCTCTATCATGGAAAGATAAATCAAATTTTAATTAATTTACTAATTATTGACAGTAAATAGAGTAAATAATGGAAGTTTCATTATCGTAAGAGAAAATGGTAATGCTAATGCGAGGCTTGAGAGTGAAGCTTGCCAGCAAACTTACTAATATCTACTTCTTTCTTTGTTACACTCAAAATTTTATACAGATGCTCATCAGTAAGCCTAAATTTAAGCTTGGATTTTACTAATTTTATTTTTGAAAATGTTTGCTCACAGATGTAATTACTAGTGAAGATGGAGAGTATGTCAGCAGCAAACTTCTTTAAATGTATAAACTCCTCAAGCACATGTAGCAGGTGCTTTCATGTGCTACATGAAGGTCATGTAGTACATGAAGCAGGTGCTACATGGCTACTAGGATAAACCGGCACTCATCAGAAGTGACAGGTAGGTGTTAGAGGTGGTGATAAGGTTTTGGTGTAAAATGGCTCTAAATATTTTGTAACTGTTGACACTACACTGTGCAACCTACATAAAAGTAAATTCATGATTTCATGTGAGGGCCACATACATTTCCTAGAATGACCACATGCGGCCCCCGGGCCGCAGTTTGGGGACCCCAAAAATAAAAATCGGTAGTTTTATGAATTTTAATTTAACGGGGGAAACTTTCCTAGTTTTCGGAACATTCTCGGCAATATTTTCGTTGGTTTTCTAACAAATTTTTGCTTATTACTCGAGAACACCTTTTTCGATCGGCATCAATTTTTCAACGACGACAACATTAAAGGGGTGTACTTCTCCGAACGGTTTTCAGAGCCACATGAAAGACCTGATGGATGCCTTGTTGAACAGAGAATCCTTTTGAGGAGGGCAGCGGGACCTTATTAGACAAGATGGGTGTCGCTAAGTCCGCTGCCGCGGCTGTCCGTCTATTAAAATCTATTAGAAAGATGTCTTCTTCTTTAATGACGTTCTTCTGAAAAAGCCGCTCAGTCGTAACAATTACTGTTCCATGACACGAAAACCTGGGAGAATACTGCATTTACTTGTCAAATTCAGCACTTCAAAGAGTATGCAAAGGGATGTGAAGGAAATGTGAAGCAGCTTTTCTGGCACTAATGTTCGCTATACCCACTGCACTGTCATAGAAAGGATCCATCATCTCTTGTACCATGTCAGATCTGTTGGTATATTTTGTGGAAGCCTGTGGTAATACTGACCTTTCCGGGGACAAGAAGCTCGTTGCTGTGATTGTTTATGATGTACTCGTTAACGATGGTGGAACGTTGACCTACTCACTTCCTGGTACAACAGTGAAAGCAAAGTCATTCTATGAGGGTTTTAAAGTATTGGGCAATGATTTATCAAGTCACTCACAAGGTGAACAAAAAAGGAAAGGGTACCTGACAATACGTGTCTAATTCTGCAAAAGTCCCAGGCAACAGGCAGGATTTCTTGACAAATGCAGGTAACAAGGATCTGTTAGCATTCCTGTCAAGAAAAATTGTACCAGTATCCAGACGACGAGATATGTACGTCACTTCAGGTAATCAAGTCCTAAATGCTGGGAATGATCTGCCGTTGGGAAAATTCAATTCGGATAATGACACTTGTGTTCTGGTACGTCTCCTGCAGCCCTCCAGTATTCATTGCTTGAGATGGATCATAATGGTGACATATATTGCTATAAAACTTTTTGAGTAATTTTCCCCACATCATGGCCGTAAACAAGACTGCAGAAATCCGGATTTTATCCAGTGTCTGAAGGATAACCAGAATAACTTCACTGAATACCATCTTCTCACGCTTGAGAGCGACAACGTGCAAAGCTACAGCCCTCTTCCGCACGCACTGTCTCAGACAACATGTCTTCATTCAGATTCAAGGGTAAGCGATACTGTTTCAAGACGAAGGCCGAAGTGCCATTCCTCGTGGAGAAAATATTGCTATAGTCTCTGTCACCACGCTCCATAAATCAGCAAGTCGAAAGAAGAAGCGATGCAATTTGTCTGCAGATTCAACTGCAACGAGTCAATCATCCATGATACCAACGGTGACCGCCTGTGATAGAGGGTGTTCTGCCACAGGACTGGAGAGACAGAGACTCCTCCCTTTCTCACATGTAAAGCGCTGCACTTGCATCGCGGATGAGTGTCTTATCAAGCGAGTATCGGAATTAGTGCATGTCGAGAACCCCAGGAATCACTGTACGGTAAAGTGGTTCCCATTAGAGCCACGTTATCCCTTGCCAAGAACGTCTTCCAACTATATATGAAGTGGATATGCACAAATGTGTGTTCGTCGCTCAAATGCAACAAGGCTAACTTGAAATTCACACACCTGTGCAACTGCAAACGCGCTAATTAGATGATCTTAAGTACTTCCCAATGGCAACGAATATACGGCACGAAGGCACCTTCCTCCGTCCCCACTGAAAGTTGAGGGGTAGACACTGTACCAAGTGGACCACTACAAAACAAAAGGCTGAACAATATATTTCAAGCGATTCAACACATTACTTCATTAATTGATGAGAGGATAAAAGTAAAAGTGCCACTCCGGGGAGTAAACAATCAGGATATGGCAGTTTTATCTCTTGATAAGATATAACACAAGAGTCCGTGAGAACTATGAACTAGATGTATTTTGGTGCCTGTGTGATCCGAGGAAGGTATCCCTGTACACACACAACCCGCACATATAAAAGAGAGGAGCGGGTTGTGTGTGTATTGTTCCAGTCACGGTATTGTGCCTTTTTTGTTATTTAAGGTATCCCTGTATTGCATAACCTGTCCCCCGTGCCTCAGTGATCCGAGGAAAGTATCCCCGTATTCCATAACCCCAGTTCCCCGTGCCTCAATGCATGCGACTGGAATATGGGAAAGTACGGGATAAGTTGATATTGCAATTAAATATTAGCTTTGAAGATTTGAAAGGAATCAGAAGAGGCATTCACAAATCATCATAGGAAAACAAGGTTTCAATACAGTATCACCTGATTTCTCCTATGATAGATGATGGTTGTCCACTCTTAACCAAAATTGTTCTAGGCAGAGGTCGTCGAAATTTTTTGGGTATTGCACCAAAACAAATTTTTGTACAGCGAAATTAACCACTAGTCTGAAAATTATTTGTTTATTAAATAATAATTTTTTGTGCAATTTTATTTCTGTTTATTAAGCCTTGATACCCCCGAGATTTAATTTTTTACCCCATTTGGGGTAATTTACCCAGGTTCCCCGACCTCTGTTCTAGAGACTCCGATCTTCATGGCGATACTAAAAATTAAGGTTTTGCATCAACTTAAACTGACTGAGGATCAGACAACCCTATTATGAAGGGGATTTTTTTGTTGCCTCTCAATCTTTCTTTCTCAAGGCGAAAATCCATCGATTTCATCTCTCAAAAACCCTGGGAACCATGTTAGATTTGACTCGCCATCACGCGGGTTAATACAATCCCATTCCCTTTGCACCCGAAGGCACAACAAGCAATAGCAGTCACAGAGGCTTTGAAAGATGAAAGAAATCTCACATTAACGGTGTATGTGTATATGTTTGTCATTGCGGTTGGACGTCCAATGTGGCTGACAATACAAGACGTGACGTCCCATGCAAAACTTCAATACATGGCAAATAAATATGTAAACGTCTAACTTATGGGTTCTAGGAATATGAGTGACCAGGGTGAACAGAGACTTTAATCCAGTCTTGGGCCAGGGTTACACAATGTAAAGGAAACCTGATAAACAACGTTTCTCTCAAGGGTGAGCGAAACTCTGAGTTACACGTTGTGACACGGAGGTTTTAATCTCCTATAAGTGTCTTTTTATTACGCTTTTTTGTCGGTATTTTGTCCTCGTTAGCCATCTAAAAGAGCAGTCGTGGTGCCTTAGTGTCCGATCCAATGAAAAAGAGGATAGGTCCACTTTGGATCAAGAGCCCCTCACCAGCATGAAGGCACCTCCCAGGGTGTTCTTAGCTTAGAGAATAGAGAAGAGCTCTCGAAACTGGTCACAGGTAGCCTGGAATACATAATTAATAAAATATTTAGGTATCCCAGGTATAAAACAAAGCCTTTTAGTTACAATAACACACACCCCTCCCTTGATGGGTGTGGAAATCCTTAGTTATGGGAGTTTCTAAGCTGCTCCAGTCTTGACATCTCAACATTCTGCTGCTTACGACCTGCTTTCTAGTAGTGTGCTGCTGCTGCTACTGCTGCAACCCTTCATAACCTTACTTTCATGGTCCCCCTGTTTCATACCTGCGATGGGTGAGGAGAAAGCCTTCTGCTTTACTATCCTTGCCTCACCCATCTACAGAGGTAGATCCTCGTAGTCCTCAGCAGATAGCCTCGCTGAGCAGATAGCATCGCTGAGTAAATAGCCTTGCTGTGGATTCCTAAGTCTGCTGCTATAAGTTTTTCCATGTACTCTATTATCATTTATTTTCATGTACTCTCATGCACTCTACTATCATTTATTTTCATGTACTCTCTAGTATTTAAAATGCACTGTAATCCTATGTGCTGTACTCCTGTATATTTTACGCCCACTGCACTCATGTACTGTACCCCCGTGTACTTCACTTTCTTGTCCTGTACTCGTGCTGTACTGGCTTGTACTGTACTCCCATGTACTTTACTCGTCTTAATTATACCACATACTCTGCCTTTATTTACTTCCATATACTCTCACTGAACAACGTACATAACAAGAATACACCATTTAGTGTTCTGGCGGTCACTGAACAACCAGCAGAATCTTAATGTAACGTTGTTCAGGAACATTGAACAAGTTTGGATTTTCACAGCTGTATTGCCTACTAATGTGTGTAAATTACCTAGGATAACACAAAGTCACTGACTTGTTTCCTTTGGGTGTTCTGGCGGGCATGAACAAGGTCCTTGTGACCTTTGTCAAGGAAAAAGTTTTGACCTTGAGTCATTGTCGTCCCCAAGTTGAAGTGTCTCAATGTCGGCGATTTTATTTTCGTTCCATGAGCGTTTTTGTAATGCGCCCCGCGAGACGGCACGAATCCGTCTGAAGGCGGCTTCCTCGAACGCCTGATTATGCCCAGATTTTTTCTTTCCCTCTCGTTTTTTTCCTTTGCGATGTATTGTGGGTGGGATGCGTAAGCAGGGCATATATTGAATTTCACAAGTGACTAGCCCCTCGCCCAGACAATAGGACAGTCGCCGCAAATTTTAATGTGATTGTGGACGCATTGTTCTTTTTAAGTTAAGTGGAAAGAAGTAAGGACAAAATTCGCGAAATATTTTGGTGATGCTGTTGATACCTGTAACTCAATAAATCTTGAAGAATTTGGTGGTGGTTGTGTTGTGTTGGTCAGGAAACAGGACGCTCTCCTCACGTGGGTTGCAGATGACACTGTGAAGGGGCACATCATGCGCTTCTCAACCACAGTTACATTTTCACCTTACTGACAGAATGATCACTGCTTAGTAATCTTCTAAGATGGTTCTAGAGTGTTTAATAAGGTAGTGGTTGTTTGTCACATGTCGTCTGACAAGGTTTTATCAGCTGATACCCCATAATAATTACTAATTATATTTGAATGAAGAATACACCGAGAGTTGTATATCCTGCTGTATATACACAGAATGTACATCCACCGAAATCTTACTTTAATCATAATTTTACGAATTAAATTTATCTTGACGTTAATATACAAATGACTGACATGCAGTCGGTAGGCTTGAACCCTAACTCTGAGGAAAGGCCACTGTAATGCAGTACAGTTAGTGTACAGTTTGAGCTGATAATTAAAAAGAAATTGTGTGAATTTTAATTACGTTTCTTCTATTGTCAAATAACACACAGTTTATTAAGAGGAAATGAGGAACAATGTAATAAACTTAAGAGGAAACTTGAGAAGACTTTAAGGTCATTACTTAAGCATTATCAAGTCGCGACACTTATGTTCCATTCCCCCGGTGGATTACTTGTTACTCCCTCCGTGGGGCTCTTTATTGACGAATAAAGACTAATTAGCGAGGCGGATGTTTTCTTGCTTCAAAATCAGTGAAGTTAGCGACGACCTTTTTTTCTAAAATGTTTTGAGGTTTGCTCTAAATTTCTTTGAGCACATCAGTTAGAGTTAGCACGAGAGCGTGAAGTCTTGAAAATATTTTTAAATTTAGATTTAAGTTACAAACACGTTTAATGACTACCATTAAACGCATTACTTGTTTCGGTTCGGTATACACCTGGCAACGCAGTTTACTCTAAGATCTTTGTGGAGAAAGAAGGGCTGGGGAAGCCCTCTCTTCTGGTGCGAGGTTTCCCGTTATTTGTTTTGATGCCGGCTGCCTTCCTAGAATGTGGCTTCTGGATCTGTCTCTGTGGACGGTGGATGGGGATTCCCTAAGTGCTGGGCTCCAGCGATAGCTTTGGCTAATTTTCTCATGTGCTTTGGTTCTTGTTTCAGACAGTGAGGTAGTGAGGAGTTTGGCCTTGCAGTGATTGCCGCCGAGCACACTTATTGTGCATAGTTACCAAGGGAATCCTATGTTCACTGCGGAGCTCCACGTAATCCTCACAACTCTCATTATGAGAGCCTGATTAGGAAGGTCTGTCTACTTGGAATTCCAATACACTCTGGCTTCTGGTCAGTATGTTGCTCTAAAGGTCAGGGAGTGATTGGCGCATATCCACACCCGACACAAGGATGTGTTTTGTTTGTGCCTGGACCATGTCAGGGTCCCTGGAAATAAACTGACAGATGCTGAAGTGAAGGCTGATGTTTGATCTTGTACTGTACAAGACTTCTGCCTTATCGTGACTTCATGGGCAACATGTGTAGATGTCTCCTTGGAAAGCAGCAGTCTCACTGGGCCTTACAGACAAACAACGAGGTATTCAGGGTTTGGAAATACTTAGGCATTTAGCCCATCTACAGCAGGAATCGTCACTTTAAAATGATTGTCTACAGAGACGGTGCACACAGCTCACTCGTAGTCACCTGCTTGCAGGTCCTACTCCTGTGTGTGACTTGCAACTTTCTACTGACTGTGGACCACATTTTACTAAAGTCGTGGTTTTTATAACTTCTGGGATGCCTGTAGGGGCCTCTGGGAACTTTCATGAAGAGTCTTTTAGCTTAGACATATATTTTAACCGATGTTATTTATTTTAACTTGGACAGTATATATGTTGTGTGTCATTTGTATTTAGTATAGCTAAGAGCGCTGAGTGATCCACTAGGTCAAAGTTGTCTTTAAATCTCACAACTCCTTCACCTTCCTTGGATCAAAACATGATTTCCTTTCATTTTCCAGACGTTGTATGTCCCCTGCTAGTTAAGTGCTTCTCCATGAATATAATTTAATATTTTTTCCCGACGTGGGGAGGGAAAAATCTGTTGTTTTCTGTATTGTACTGTAGGCAGATAAATAGTTCTGAGAACCGACATCTTGATAAATTAGACACATGGGCAACACTTGGGTATCTTTATTGGGGAAACTTTCGCCACACAGTGGCTTCATCAGTCCTATACAAGGAAGAATGATGAAGTTGAGGAGTTTGAGGTAATCAGTCCCTCTGATTACCTTAAACTCCTCATCTTCAACATTGTTCTTTCTATTGGACTGATGAAGCCATTGTGTGGCGAAACGTTTCCTCAATTAAAAATACCCAAGTGTTGCCCATGTGTCTAATTTATTAACCTGTACTGTATGTGAGTTATTGTGTTGTGTCCCTGTTGTGTGTGTGTGGTGAACTCAGAGTGCACCTGTTGTGTGTGTGGTGAACTCAGAGTGCACCTGTTGTGTGCGTGGTGAACTCAGAGTGCACCTGTTGTGTGTGTGGTGAACTCAGAGTGCACCTGTTGTGTGTGTTGTGAACTCAGAGTGCACTTGTGTGTGTGGTGAACTCAGAGTGCACCTGTTGTGTGTGTGGTGAACTCAGAGTGCACTTGTTGTGTGTGTGGTGAGCTCAGAGTGCACCTGTTGTGTGTGTGGTGAACTCAGAGTGCACCTGTTGTGTGTGTGGTGAACTCAGAGTGCACCTGTTGTGTGTGTGGTGAACTCAGAGTGCACTTGTTGTGTGTGTGGTGAACTCAGAGTGCACCTGTTGTGTGTGTGGTGAACTCAGAGTGCACCTGTTGTGTGTGTGGTGAACTCAGAGTGCACCTGTTGTGTGTGGTGAACTCAGAGTGCACTTGTTGTGTGTGTGGTGAACTCAGAGTGCACCTGTTGTGTGTGTGGTGAACTCAGAGTGCACCTGTTGTGTGTGTGGTGAACTCAGAGTGCACTTGTTGTGTGTGTGGTGAACTCAGAGTGCACTTGTTGTGTGTGTGGTGAACTCAGAGTGCACCTGTTGTGTGTGTGGTGAACTCAGAGTGCACTTGTTGTGTGTGTGTGAACTCAGAGTGCACCTGTTGTGTGTGGTGAACTCAGAGTGCACTTGTTGTGTGTGTGGTGAGCTCAGAGTGCACCTGTTGTGTGTGTGGTGAACTCAGAGTGCACTTGTTGTGTGTGTGGTGAGCTCAGAGTGCACTTGTTGTGTGTGTGGTGAACTCAGAGTGCACCTGTTGTGTGTGGTGAGCTCAGAGTGCACCTGTTGTGTGTGGTGAGCTCAGAGTGCACCTGTTGTGTGTGTGGTGAGCTCAGAGTGCACCTGTTGTGTGTGTGGTGAGCTCAGAGTGCACCTGTTGTGTGTGGTGAGCTCAGAGTGCACCTGTTGTGTGTGTGGTGAGCTCAGAGTGCACCTGTTGTGTGTGGTGAGCTCAGAGTGCACCTGTTGTGTGTGTGGTGAGCTCAGAGTGCACCTGTTGTGTGTGTGGTGAGCTCAGAGTGCACCTGTTGTGTGTGGTGAGCTCAGAGTGCACCTGCTGTGTGTGTGGTGAGCTCAGAGTGCACCTGACCTGTGTAGGTACAGGTTATGATGCTTCTATGTTGGTGTCGTTCTTCATGACGCTGCTGAATCTATATTTAATTAATGCAGGTTAAAGTCTAAAGGAAAAAAAATAATTTTTCGACCGAGACAAACCAAGGTGAAGCAGACAAGGTGGCCACAACAATCTCTGAGGCTGGCCAAGGTGAAGCAGACAAGGTGGCCACAACAATCTCTGAGGCTGGCCAAGGTGAAGCAGACAAGGTGGCCACAACAATCTCTGAGGCTGGCCAAGGTGAAGCAGACAAGGTGGCCACAACAATCTCTGAGGCTGGCCAAGGTGAAGCAGACAAGGTGGCCACAACAATCTCTGAGGCTGGCCAAGGTGAAGCAGACAAGGTGGCCACAACAATCTCTGAGGCTGGCCAAGGTGAAGCAGACAAGGTGGCCACAACAATCTCTGAGGCTGGCCAAGGTGAAACAGCCAAGGTGGCCACAACAATCTGAGGTTGGCCAAGGGGAAACAACCAAGATGGCCACAACAATCTCTGAGGCTGGCCAACGTGAAACAACCAAGGTGGCCACAACAATCTCTGAGGCTGGCCAACGTGAAACAACCAAGGTGGCCACAACAAAATTGATTGTCAGAGACATATTCAATTAATTCTTCCGTTGTTCTTAAGAACATAAGGGCTGCGGCATCTTTGAGGTCAGGAATTATGCATGTCAGGAGGAGGCCTTCATTTGAAGCTTGACGCTGGTGAAGGACTCTTGATACCAAGAGTTAGAGCTGCCCTTTCTTTGCATGCTTCAAACCTGATTACTCCCAAATGATGTGTGACCCTTACGGGTTTAGCACTTCATTGGGAATAATATAATTGTACACAGAAGGTTGTCGTAGATCCAGGGTGGGGTGTTGAAGAAAAGGGGGCGGCAGGGTGGCATCAGAACCAAGGGAGCATTTGTTTTGCAAACTCTATATGACAAAATAAGTCACGAACAAAAGTACACAAATGCTTTACAAAGAATAAAATTAGCATAGTTATTCACGAAAGCATAGTTTTGTATTTGTTTTTGTGGTTCGAAGTCAGAGTTACAAGTCCGAACGTTTGTCCGGACGCGCCACATGCCAGTCAGAGCAGGCAGCAGACTCCGTGGGTACTGGTAATGACGTTAATCTTTATCAAAGTCGAATCAGCCCTTTCCAATTTTCTCTCCAGGTTACAGTTATTCATACGTAACATAGCCCGTCGTGAGCTCTTAAAGTTTCCCAGCCTCTCTGAGTTGGAGAAGGAGAAGAGCATACCAGACGATCACCTTCAAGTGTATTGTTTACACATGAATGACCTGCATAGACACATGTCACAGATTTCAGGATTCTTTTTGCTTAAAATACCAGACTGGGTGATCAATCCATCCCTAGATATCAACAACGAGGAAACAGGAATGGTGGAAGAAGAACTGATTTCACGCCAAAATTACATTGAGCTCAGACCAGAGTTCAAAAAATCATATCAATATTTTTGGTTACAAAAAACATTTTTGACCGCCAACGTGCATTGTGACCACTACCCTGTACTGTGACCACTGCCCTGTACTGTGACCACTACCCTGCACTGTGACTACTACCCTGTACTGTGATCACTACCCTGCACAGTGACCGCTACCCTGCACATTGGCCACTACCCTGGACAGTGACCACTACCCTGCACAGTGACCACTACACTGCACAGTGACCACTACCCTGCACAGTGACCGCTACCCTGGACAGTGACCACTACCCTGCACAGTGACCGCTACCCTGGACAGTGACCACTACCCTGCACAGTGACCACCACTATGCACAGTGACCACTACTATGCAGTGACCGCTACCCTGCACAGTGACCGCTACCCTGCACAGTGACCGCTACCCTGCACAGTGACCACTACCCTGCACAGTGACCGCTACCCTGCACAGTGACCGCTACCCTGCACATTGACCACTACCCTGCACAGTGACCACTACCCTGCACAGTGACCACTACTATGCAGTGACCGCTACCCTGCACAGTGACCACTACTATGCAGTGACCGCTACCCTGCACAGTGACCGCTACCCTGCACAGTGACCACTACTATGCACAGTGACAACTACTATGCACAGTGACCGCTACCCTGCACAGTGACCGCTACCCTGCACAGTGACCACTACCCTGCACAGTGACCACTACCCTGCACAGTGACCACTACCCTGCACAGTGACCACTACCCTGCACAGTGACCACTACTATGCACAGTGACCACTACCCTGCACAGTGACCGCTACCCTGCACAGTGACCGCTACCCTGCACAGTGACCACTACCCTGCACAGTGACCACTACCCTGCACAGTGACCGCTAACCTGCACAGTGACCACTACTATGCACAGTGACCACTACCCTGCAGTGACCGCTACCCTGCACAGTGACCACTACCCTGCACATTGACCGCTACCCTGCACAGTGACCGCTACCCTGCACAGTGACCACTACCCTGCACAGTGACCACTACTCTGCACAGTGACCACTACCCTGTACTGTGACCACTACCCTGTACTGTGACTACTACCCTGCACAGTGACCACTACCCTGCACAGTGACCGCTACCCTGCACAGTGACCACTACCCTGCACAGTGACCACTACCCTGCACAGTGACCACTACTCTGCACAGTGACCACTACACTGTACTGTGACCACTACCCTGTACTGTGACCACTACCCTGTACTGTGACTACTACCCTGTACTGTGATCACTACCCTGTACTGTGACCACTACCCTGTACTGTGACCACTACCCTGTACTGTGACCACTACCCTGTACTGTGACCACTACCCTGTACTGTGACTACTACCCTGTACTGTGATCACTACCCTGCACAGTGACCACTACCCTGCACATTGACCACTACCCTGGACAGTGACCACTACCCTGCACAGTGACCACTACCCTGCACAGTGACCACTACACTGCACAGTGACCACTACCCTGCACAGTGACCGCTACCCTGCACAGTGACCGCTACCCTGGACAGTGACCACTACCCTGCACAGTGACCGCTACCCTGGACAGTGACCACTACCCTGCACAGTGACCACCACCCTGCACAGTGACCACTACTATGCAATGACCGCTACCCTGCACAGTGACCGCTACCCTGCACAGTGACCGCTACCCTGCACAGTGACCACTACCCTGCACAGTGACCGCTACCCTGCACAGTGACCGCTACCCTGCACATTGACCACTACCCTGCACAGTGACCACTACCCTGCACAGTGACCACTACTACAGTGACCCTACCTGCACAGTGACCACTCTTGCAGTGACCCTACCTGCACAGTGACCGCTACCCTGCACAGTGACCACTACTATGCACAGTGACCACTACTATGCACAGTGACCGCTACCCTGCACAGTGACCGCTACCCTGCACAGTGACCACTACCCTGCACAGTGACCACTACCCTGCACAGTGACCACTACCCTGCACAGTGACCACTACCCTGCACAGTGACCACTACTATGCACAGTGACCACTACCCTGCACAGTGACCGCTACCCTGCACAGTGACCGCTACCCTGCACAGTGACCACTACCCTGCACAGTGACCACTACCCTGCACAGTGACCGCTAACCTGCAGTGACCACTACTATGCACAGTGACCACTACCCTGCACAGTGACCACTACTATGCACAGTGACCACTACCCTGCACAGTGACCACTACCCTGCACAGTGACCACTACCCTGCACAGTGACCGCTACCCTGCACAGTGACCACTACCCTGCAGTGACCACTACCCTGCACAGTGACCACTACCCTGCACATTGACCGCTACCCTGCACAGTGACCCTCCCTTCACAGTGACCACTACCCTGCACAGTGACCATAACTCTGCACAGTGACCACTACCCTGTACTGTGACCACTACCCTGACTGTGACCACTACCCTGTACTGTGACTACTACCCTGCACAGTGACCACTACCCTGCACAGTGACCGCTACCCTGCACAGTACCACTACCCTGCCAGTGACCACTACCCTGCACAGTGACCACTACTATGCACAGTGACCACTACCCTGTACTGTGACCACTCCCTGTACTGTGACCCTACCCTGTACTGTGACTACTACCCTGACCTGTGATCACTACCCTGTACTGTGACCACTACCCTGTACTGTGACCAACCACCCTGTACTGTGACCACTACCCTGTACTGTGACCACTACCCTACTGTGCCACTACCTCACATCCTCCTGTGACTACTACCCTGTACTGTGATCACTACCCTGCACAGTGACCACTACCCTGCACATGACCACTAACCCTGGACAGTGACCACTACCCTGCACAGTGACCACTACTGCACAGTGACCCTACCCTGCACAGTGACCGCTACCCTGCACAGTGACACTACCCTGCACAGTGACCCTACCCTGCACAGTGACCACTACCCTGACGTGACTACTACCCTGACAGTGACCACTACCCTGCTGCACTACCCTACTGTGACTACACCCTGCACATTGACCACTACCCTGACAGTGACCACTACCCTGCACAGTGACCCTACCCTGCACATGACCACTACCTGACGTGACCACTACCCTGCACAGTGACCCTACCCTGCACAGTGACCCTACCCTGCACTTGACCACTACCCTGCACTGACTGCACCGCAAGTGACACTACTATGCAAGTGACCACTACATGCAGTGACCGCACCCTGCACAGTGACCACTACTATGCAGTGACTGCTACCTGCCAGTGACCCTACCCTGCACAGTGACCACTACTATGCACAGTGACCACTACTATGCACAGTGACCATGCACAGTGACCTACCCTGCACGTGACCACTACCCTGCAGTGACCCTACCCTGCACAGTGACCACTACCCTGCACAGTGACCCTACCCTGCACAGTGACCACTACCCTGCACAGTGACCACTACCCTGCACAGTGACCGCTACCCTGCACAGTGACCCTACCTGCACAGTGACCACTACCCTGACAGTGACCACTACCCTGCACAGTGACCACTACCCTGCACAGTGACCACTACCCTGCACAGTGACCACTACCCTGCACAGTGACCACTACCCTGCACAGTGACCACTACCCTGCACAGTGACCACTACCCTGCACAGTGACCACTACCCTGCACAGTGACCACTACCCTGCACAGTGACCACTACCCTGACAGTGACCACTACCCTGCACAGTGACCACTACTGCACAGTGACCACACCCTGACAGTGACCCTACCCTGCCACAGTGACCACTACTTGCACAGTGACCACTACCTACATTGACCACTACCCTGCACAGTGACCTACCTGCACAGTGACCACTACCCTGTACATGACCACTACCCTGCACAGTGACCCTACCTCACAGTGACCCTACCCTGCCATGACCACTACCCTGACAGTGACCACTACCCTGCCAGGCCACTACTATGCACAGTGACCACTACCCTGACTTGACCACTACCCGTACCTGACACTACCCTGCACAGTACTACTGCACACCCTGACAGTGACGCTACCCTGACGTGACCACTACTGCACAGTGACCACTACCTGCACTGACCCTACCCTGCACGTGACCACTACCCTGCACAGGACCCTACCCTGCACAGTGACCCTACCCTGCACAGTGATCACTATGCACAGTGACCACTACCTGCACATGACCCACCCTGACATGACCACTACCCTGACAGTGACCACTACCTGCACAGTGACCCTACCCCACAGTGACCCACCCGCAGTGACCCTACCTGCCAGTGACCCACCCTCACAGTGACACTACCGCCTGACATACCACAGTGACCACTACCCTGACGTGACCCTACCCTGCATGACACTACCTGCGACCCTACCCTAGTGACCCACCTGCACAGTGCCATCTGCACGTGACCCTATGCACATGACCCTACTGCGTGACCACTACCCCACGTGACCTACCCTGCAGTGACCCTACCCTGCAGTGACCCTACCCGCAGTGACCCACCCTGCAGTGCCACTACTGCACTGACCCTACTGCACAGTGACCGCTACCTGCACAGTGACCACTACCCTGCCGTGACTACCCTGCACAGTGACCGCTCCCTGCAGTGCACCTCATACCCACACGTGACCACTACCCGCACAGTGACCCTACCCGCACAGTGACCACTACCCTGCATGACCACTACCCTGCAGTGCGCTACCCGCGTGCCACCCTGCAGTGCCCTGCACAGGACACTACCGCACATGACCCACGGCCACACCTGCACAGTGACCACTACCCTGCCAGTGACCACTCCGCACAGTGACCACTACCCTGCACAGTGACCACTACCCTGCACAGTGACCACTACCTGCACAGTGACCACTACCCTGCACAGTGACCACTACCTGACAGTGACCACTACCCTGCACAGTGACCACTACCCTGCACAGTGACCACTACCCTGCACAGTGACCACTACCCTGCACAGTGACCACTACTTGCACAGTGACCACTACCCTGCACAGTGACCACTACATGCACAGTGACCACTACCCTGCACATGACCCTACCCTGCACAGTGACCACTACTATGCACAGTGACCACTACTATGCACAGTGACCACTACCCTGCACAGTGACCACTACCCTGCACAGTGACGACTGACCCTGCACAGTGACCACTACCCTGCACGTGACCACTACCCTGCAACATGACTACCACTACCCTGCACGTGACCACTACCCTGCACAGTGACCACTACCCTGCACAGTGACCACTACCCTGCACTGTGACACATACTGCACTTCCACTACCCGCACCGTAGTGAACTGATCACACGACCAGTAGTGAACATGATCACACGACCAGTAGTGAAATGATCACACCCATAGTGAACATGATCACACCACAGTAGTGAACATGATCACACGACCAGTAGTGAACATGATCACACCACCAGTAGTGACATGATCACACGACCAGTAGTGAACATGATCACACGACCAGTAGTGAACATGATCACACCACCAGTAGTGAATGATCACACACCAGTAGTGAACATGATCACACGACCAGTAGTGAACATGATCACACACCAGTAGTGAACATGATCACACGACCAGTAGTGAACATGATCACACACCAGTAGTGAACATGATCACACGACCAGTAGTGAACATGATCACACGACTCAGTAGTGAACATGATCACACGACCAGTAGTGAACATGATCACACGACCAGTAGTGAACATGATCACACGACCAGTAGTGAACATGATCACACGACCAGTAGTGAAATGATCACACGACCAGTAGTGAACATGATCACACACCAGTAGTGAACATGATCACGACCAGTAGTGAACATGATCAACAATCATACACGACCAGTAGTGAACATGATCACACGACCAGTAGTGAACATGATCACACACCAGTAGTGAACATGATCACACGACCAGTAGTGAACATGATCACACGACCAGTAGTGAACATGATCACACGACCAGTAGTGAACATGATCACACGACCAGTAGTGAACATGATCACACGACCAGTAGTGAACATGATCACACGACCAGTAGTGAACATGATCACACGACCAGTAGTGAATGACAAGTGAACATGATCACACGACCAGTAGTGAACATGATCACACGACCAGTAGTGAACATGATCACACGACCAGTAGTGAACATGATCACACGACCAGTAGTGAACATGATCACACGACCAGTAGTGAACATGATCACACGACCAGTAGTGAACATGATCACACGACCAGTAGTGAACATGATCACACGACCAGTAGTGAACATGATCACACGACCAGTAGTGAACATGATCACACGACCAGTAGTGAACATGATCACACGACCAGTAGTGAACATGATCACACGACCAGTAGTGAACATGTAAGAGCTGGCATCAACTTGTCTGGGCGTCCACAACTGCACTTGAGTACACAGAGATGTACTCACCTAATTGTACTCACCTAATTGTGGTTGCAGGGGTCGAGACTTAGCTCCTGGCCCAGCCTTTTCACTGACCGCTACTAGGTCCTCTCTCTCCCTGCTCCATGAGCTTTATCATACCTCGTCTTAATGTGTGTGTGTGTATTCACCTAGTTGTGGTTGCAGGGGTCAATTCATAGCTCCTGGCCCCGCCTCTTCACTGACCGCTACTGGGTCATTCTCCCTTCGCCATGAGCTTTATCATACCTCTTCTTAAAGCTATGTATGGAACCTGCCTCCACTACATCGCTTCCCAAACTATTCCACTTCCCAACCACTCTGTGACTGAAGAAATACTTTCTAACATCCCTGTGATTCATCTGAGTCTTCAACTTCCAACTGTGTCCCCTTGTTGCTGTGTCCCATCTCTGGAACATTCTGTCTCTGTCCACCTTGTCGATTCCTCTCAGTATCTTATATGTCGTTATCATGTCCTCCCTATCTCTCCTGTCCTCCAGTGTCGTCAGGTCGATTTCCCTTAACCTCTCCTCGTAGGACATAGCCCTTAGCTCCGGGACTAGTCTTGTTGCAAACCTTTGCACTTTATCTAGCTTCTTTACGTGCTTGGCTAGATGTGGGTTCCAAACTGGTGCTGCATACTCCAGTATGGGTCTAACGTACACAGTGTACAGGGTCCTGAATGATTCTTTATTAAGATGTCGGAATGCTGTTCTTAGGTTTGCTAGGCGCCCGTATGCTGCAGCAGTTATTTGGTTGATGTGCGCCTCAGATGTGCCTGGTGTTATACTCACCCCAAGATCTTTTTCCTTGATTGAGGTTTGTAGTCTCTGGCCCCCTAGACTGTACTCCGTCTGCGGTCTTCTTTGCCCTTCCCCAATCTTCATGACTTTGCACTTGGTGGGGTTGAATTCCAGGAGCCAATTTCTGGACCAGGCTTGCAGCCTGTCCAGATCCCTTTGTAGTTCTGCCTAGTCCTCGTCCGATTGAATTATTTTCATCAACTTCACATCATCTGCAAACAGGGACACTTCAGAGTCTATTCCTTCCGTCATGTCGTTCACAAATACCAGAAACAGCACCGGTCCTAGGACTGACTCCTGTGGAACCCCACTCGTCACCGGCGCCCACTCTGACACCTCGCCACGTACCATGACTCGCTGTTGTCTTCCTGACAGGTATTCACTGATCCATTGTAGTGCCTTCCCTGTTACCCCTGCCTGGTCCTCCAGCTTCTGCACTAATCTCTTGTGTGGAACTGTGTCAAACGCCTTCTTACAGTCCAGGAATATACAATCTACCCACCCCTCTCTCTCTCTTGTCTTACTGCTGTCACCCTGTCATAGAACTCCAGTAGGTTTGTGACACATGATTTCCCGTCCCTGAAACCGTGTTGGCCGTCGTTGATAAGCTTATTCCTTTCTAGGTGCTCCACCACTCTTCTTCTGATAATCTTCTCCATGACCTTGCATACTATACATGTCAGTGACACTGGTCTGTAGTTTAGTGCTACGTTCCTGTCTCTTTTTTTATAAATTGGAACTACATTTGTTGTCTTCCATACCTCAGGTAGTTGACCTGTTTCGATAGACGTGTTGAAGATTGTTGTTAGGGGTACACATAGCTCCTCTGCTCCCTCTCTCAGGATCCATGGAGAGATGTTATCCGGCCCCTTCGCCTTTGAGGTATCCAGCTCGCTTAGTAGCCTCTTCACTTCCTCCTCAGTGTGTACTCACCTAATTGTACTCACCTAATTGTGGTTGCAGGGGTCGAGACTCAGCTCCTGGCTCCGCCTCTTCGCTGTCCGCTACTGGGTCTCTGCTCTCCCTGCTCCATGAGCTTTATCATACCTTGTCTTAAAACTATGTATGGTTCCCGCCTCCACTATATCTTTCTCTAGACTATTCCACTTCCTAACTACTCTATGGCTGAAGAAGTGCTGAAGAAGTGTGTGTGTGTGTGTGTGTGTACTCACCTAATTGTGGTTGCAGGGGTCGAGACTCAGCTCCTGGCTCCTGTGTGTGTGTGTGTGTGTGTGTGTGTGTGTGTGTGTGTGTGTGTGTGTGTGTGTGTGTGTATGTGTGAGTGCGTGTGTGTGTGTTAGTCATAGAGTTGTCAGGAAGTGGAATAGTCTGACAAGTGATGTAGTGGAGGCAGGAACCATACATAGCTTTAAGACTAGGTATGATAAAGCTCATGGAGCAGGGATAGAGAGGACCTAGTAGCGATCAGTGAGGAGGCGGGGCCAGGAGCTGAGTCTCGACCCCTGCAACCACAAATAGGTGAGTACAAATAGGTGAGTACACACGCAGACACACACACACACACACACACACACACACACACACAGTCACCGACGTATATACAACAGGCCTAGTGTCTAATTGACATAAATTCCTAACATCCCTTTGACTCATCTGAGTCTTCAACTTCCAATTGTGACCCCTTGTTTCTGTGTCCCATCTCTGGAACATCCTGTCTGTCCACCTTATCTATTCCCCGCAGTATTTTGTATGTCGTTATCATGTCTCCCCTAACCCTCCTGTCCTCCAGTGTCGTCAGACCTATTTCCCTTAACCTTTCTTCGCAGGACATTTCCCTTAGCTCTGGAACTAGCCTTGTTGCAAACCTTTGCACTTTCTCTAATTTCTTAACGTGATTGACAAGGTGTGGGTTCCAAACTGATGCTGCATACTCCAGTATGGGCCTGACGTACACGGTGTACAGTGTCTTGAACGATTCCTTACTGAGGTATCGGAACGCTATTCTCAGGTTTGCCAGGCGCCCTTATGTTGCAGCAGTTATCTGGTTGATGTGTGCTTCCGGAGACGTGCTCGGTGTTATACTCACCCCAAGATCTTTCTCCTTGAGTGAGGTTTGTAGTCTTTGTGTGTGTGTGTGTGTGTGTGTGTTTATGAAGAATAAGAAGAAAAAGGAGAAGAAATGTGCATAAGAAGAAAATCTTAATCTTATCATCTGTAATGTAACAACAAAGTCACTCTGGATGACAAGGCTGTTCTCAAACACGCCCACACTTACACCCACACCCATACCTACACGCTTACCTACACCCACGCTCACAACCACACCCGCACACTCGCATCCACACCCAGGTCCATACCCACACCCACGCCACACCAACGTGTGTGTGTGAGTGCGTACGTGCGTGTTTGTATTCACCTAATTGTGGTTGCAGAGGTCAAATGATAACTGTGCTCCTGGTCCTGGTGTGTCAGAGTATCCACTGAGAGTTTGTTCCCTGTTTACGGAAAATAAGTAGGACACATGTGAATTACAGCCTTAACAACCCACTTGAAGTCGGTAAGTTTTAAACTTAGCAAAGTGGATAACCTGGAGCTTAGAACTGTTCACAGTCACACGCTTGTGCTGCTAACGTATTATTTTGTATACTAAGATTACTCGCACAGTTTATGGTATACCATTAATGGTAATGTTTGAAGATACATACAAGTTGTAGAACAAACTTTTAATGGTATACCATTAATGGTAATGTTTGAAGATACATACAAGTTGTAGAACAAACTTTTAATGGGATCAAGTTTCACTCTCTGTAGAGCCTTTCCATGACTTGATAAAAAGTTCCCGGTAAAAATGTTGTGTAACTTGACCTTGCTTGATGTATGGGGGTAATAATCCATGTCCTGTGATATACGTGTCACCACTTTCGTGAGTTTTATACTCCCGCATCCCTGCCTGAGGCCTAACACACTTGATTCTAGCCTAGGACCAACTAGGCTGTTGCTGTTGTGGCCCTCTGACTCACATCTCCACCACAGATGTGTTGTGTCCAGTAGGGTGGATGAAGCACAACCATTAACTACAGCGAGTCTTCAAAGGATTCAGGCCAAGAAAGATTAATAGTTTTCAGCCATAAAATATAATGTTTTCTCCTCCAGAGGTTGTAACACGACTTAACTCAGTCTTCCATTACCTGTGAGGCTTATCATCACCTTCTGAGGAAAAGTGTCGAGTCCACCTTCCTCTGTCATCAAGAAATACTGACCGTACGGCTCACAGGCGCCATTTTTTTTAATAGACCTGTCCCTCAGAAGTCATACAAGTTGATTATTAATACATAAAATCAAACATCTCATATGTAGAGCTCTTAATCCCCGCAAGGGAGGTTCCTTGATGCTGGTGAAGGGCTCTTGATCTAGGGAATTGGATCTGTGCTCCAGTTTTCTGAATTGAGCCTGAATGCCTTCCATTCCTTTCCTCCACAGAAGCTGTATAATCCCTACGGGTTTAGCGCTTACCATGATAATACAAAGCCCTTAAGCTTCACTGCCATTGTTATATACCAATTATGTTTAAAATGCTCTAATGTAAATAAGTTCATTTAGTCACAGGTACACGTAAGTACAATTATAATACATAGTGTAAATTACCCAGGATAACCCGGAAAGGTTAGACTTAATTCCATTATGGTTCTTGTGACTATCTGTACAATTACTAAGCTATGGATGAGGATCTCGTAGAGCAACTTGCTGCTGTGAAGACACCACCTGGTGGCACTGTGTGTCACGTAGAGTAACTTGCTGTTGTGAAGACACCACCTGGTGGCACTATCTGTCACGCAGAGTAACTTGCTGCTGTGAAGACACGACCTGGTGGCACTGTATGTCACGCAGAGTAACTTGCTGCTGTGAAGACACCACCTGGTGGCACTGTGTGTCACGTAGAGTAACTTGCTGCTGTGAAGACACCACCTGGTGGCACTGTCACGCAGAGTAACTTGCTGCTGTGAAGACACCACCTGATGGCACTGTGTGTCACGTAGAGTAACTTGCTGCTGTTAAGACACCACCTGGTGGCACTGTCACGCAGAGTAACTTGCTGCTGTGAAGACACGACCTGGTGGCACTGTATGTCACGCAGAGTAACTTGCTGCTGTGTAGACACCACATGGTGGCACTGTCTGTCACTACCTCTGTTTATGATGCTCTCGTTTTTGGCTCCGATACTCACCTAGAACCCCAGGATTTTTTTTTTACTCCTTTTCCCCTCGACTGCTCGCACGTTTCGCTAAGCGGAAAGATGACAGAGGCACAACACCGTGACTGGAACAATACACAAATAACCCCCACAGTGTGTCTAATGGTCTAAGTTCCTACCGAAATGTTATAAAGTTTCTTTTTTTGGGGGCGTTTTTTTTTTGTGTGTAAAGCTGGATGCAGTTTTACACAAAAAAAAAAACGCACATGAAGAGAAATTTTATGACGACGTTTCGGTCCTACTTGGACCATAAATTAGTCACACTGGGGGGGTTATTTGTGTATTGTTCCAGTCACGATGTTGTCTTTGTATTTTTTCCAGTTTGACCTCTTTGGGTTTAGCATTTTCCCCATAATTCTAAATTATTACGTTGTCATTACCCTCCTGGTTATCAATATTTGTCTCCTCCTTATCTAAGGTTGACACAAAGGAACAATGTTATATATTCGAGGGAAAAATACCATTTTGTTTTTGAGGGAAGGGGAAGAGGATGTGGAAATGGGTAGGGGAGGGAAGTATGAGAGGGAGAGGGAAGTATGGGAGGGAGAGGGAAGTAGGGGGAGAGAAGTACGGGAGTATACCTGGAGAAGAGAAGAGAATCATTATTGGCTTAGTATCCCTAGTTTTGTATGTTCTCATTATTCATCCTATCATTTTCCTAGCAGATGTGGTCGATACATTGTTGTGATCTTTGAAAGTGAGATTACCACTCCCAGGTCTTTCACATTAGTTTTTCTTTGTGTCATTGGATTTGTTTTATACTCCGATACAGTTTTTTTCCATCGAGTTTTTTATTTCCTCGAGTTTTCAATTACTCCGCAGTTGAAATTTCTTTTCATTGAACTCCATATTGTTTTCTGATGCCCATTTACAGACTTAGTTAATATCTGCTTTGAGATTTGCAGTGTCCTCGACGGATGACAGTCATGCAAATTCTGGTATCGTCAGCAAAGGAGGACACGGTGCTGTGGCTTACATCCCGGTCTGTCAGATATGAGGATGAGGAAAAGGATGGGGGCGAGTACTGTACCTTGTGGAACAGAACATTTCACTGTATCCTCCTATTTCTTTACTCTGTTTACTATTACTCTTTGTCTTCTGTTTGTTAGGAAGTTATAGATCTGCCAACGTTTCCTGTTGTTCCTTTATCACGCATTTTATGTGCTATTACACTATGATCGCACTTGTCGAAGGCTTTCTGTGTATACTACATCTGCATTTTGATGTTCTCCAATGAATCCAAAACTATGTCATAGTGATCTAGAGTCTGTGAGAGGCAGGAACGACCTGCTCTAAACCCATGCTGCCCTGGGTTGTGAAGTGATAGGTATCCAAGTGGTTGGCAATCTTGCTTCTTAGAAACCTTTCAAACATGTTATGATGTGGGACGTTAGTGCAGTTGATCTGTGATTCTTTGCAATTGCTTTATTGCTACCTTTGTGGAGTGGGGCTATATCTGTTGTTTTTAGTGACTGTGGGATGACACCTATGTCCATGCTCATTCTCCACGTGAGAGGGGGTTTCTTGCAGTTCTTGATGAACACGGAGTTCCACGAGTCTGGGCCTGGGGCAGAGTGCATGGCCATGTGATTTATTGCTTTTTTCAAAGTTCTGTGGTGTTAGGATTATATCAGAAATCTTTCAATTGACCAAATTTTGAGTTTCGGCCATAAAAAAAATAATTAGATTGTTGACCGTTAGTCTGATTAACGGCTCACTAAACGCCGAGTCATATTGGGATTTAGGAATTTACGGGAAGAGAAGTATGGGAGGGAGAGGGATTTAGGGGGAGGGAAGTATGGGAGGGAGAGAGATTTAGGGGGAGGGAAGGTGGCGGTAATATCTTCTAAATTAAAATAATTTGCATACTAGTTTAAGAAGGCTCCCTCAACCTTCACACAAGGTAGATGGAAGTACTCTCTCAACCTTCACACAAGGTAGATGGAAGTAGCCTCTCAACCTTCACACAAGGTAGATGGAAGTACTCTCTCAACCTTCACACAAGGTAGATGGAAGTAGCCTCTCAACCTTCACACAAGGTAGATGGAAGTACTCTCTCAACCTTCACACAAGGTAGATGGAAGTACCCTCTCAACCTTCACACAAGGTAGATGGAAGTACCCTCTCAACCTTCACACAAGGTAGATGGAAGTACCCTCTCAACCTTCACATAAGATAGAGGGATGTACTCTCTCAACCTTCACACAGGGTAGAGGGAAGTACCCTCTCAACCTTCACACAAGGTAGATGGAAGTACCCTCTCAACCTTCACACTAGGTAGAGGGAAGTACCCTCTCAACCTTCACACTAGGTAGAGGGAAGTACTCTTTTAACCTTCACACTAGGTAGAGGAAAGTACCCTCTCAACCTTCACACTAGGTAGAGGGAAGTACTCTTTTAACCTTCACACTATGTAGAGGGAAGTACCCTCTCAACCTTCACACTAGGTAGAGGGAAGTACCCTCTCAACCTTCACACTAGGTAGAGGGAAGTACCCTCTCAAACTTCACATAAGGTAGAGGGAAGTACTCTTAACCTTTACACTATTAGAGGGAAGTACCCTCTCAACCTTCACACTAGGTAGAGGGAAGTACCTTCTCAACCTTCACACTAGGTAGAGGGAAGTACCCTCTCAACCTTCACACTAGGTAGAGGGAAGTACCCTCTCAATCTTCACACTAGGTAGAGGAAAGTACCCTCTCAACCTTCACACTAGGTAGATGGAAGTACCCTCTCAACCTTCACACTAGGTAGATGGAAGTACCTTCTCAACCTTCACACTAGGTAGATGGAAGTACCCTCTCAACCTTCACACTAGGTAGAGGGAAGTACCTTCTCAACCTTCACACTAGGTAGAGGGAAGTACCCTCTCAACCTTCACACTAGGTAGATGGAAGTACCCTCTCAACCTTCACACTAGGTAGAGGGAAGTACCCTCTCAACCTTCACACTAGGTAGAGGGAAGTACCCTCTCAACCTTCACACTAGGTAGATGGAAGTACCCTCTCAACGTTCACACTAGGTAGAGGGAAGTACCCTCTCAACCTTCACACTAGGTAGAGGGAAGTACCCTCAACCTTCACACTAGGTAGATGGAAGTACCCTCTCAACGTTACACTAGGTAGAGGGAAGTACCCTCTCAACCTTCACACTAGGTGAGGGAAGTACCCTCTCAACCTTCACACTAGGTAGATGGAAGTACCCTCTCAACGTTCACACTAGGTAGAGGGAAGTACCCTCTCAACCTTCACACAGGGTAAAGGGAAGTACCCTCTCAACCTTCACACAGGGTAAAGGGAAGTACCCTCTCAACCTTCACACTAGGTAGATTTAAGCACTCAGTAGACAGTTAAATGTGAGGTAATCAGTCCCTCAGCCTACACGTCCATGTTCATTAGCTTAGTCTTGATGGATCTGGAGTATAAGCAGTATTGTGTACTGTTATTGTAAGAATATGCATATACAAGTACTTAAATACTGTAAAATATGACGGTAAAATATAATAATTCACACTAGGATGTACCGTAGCTCGGTTGGTAGCGCACTCAACTCACACACTGAGGTACATGGTTCGATCCTCTTTACGGGTGAAAACATTAGGACGGGCTTCCTTATGACAACTGCTGTCCCTGTTCACCTAGCAGTAAAATGGGTACGTGGGTGTTAGTCAACTGGTGTGGGTCGCATCCTGGGGGACAAGATTAAGGACCCCAATGGAAATAAGACAGACAGTCCTCGATGACGCACTGACTTTCTTGGGTTATCCTGGGTGGCTAACCCTCCGGGGTTAAAAATCCGAAGAAATCTTATCTTATGCTTAGACTCGGTGGACTGACCACCACCTACCCAAGGGTGAGGGAGTGACCACCACCTACCCCAGGGTGAGGGACTCACCACCACCTACCCCAGGGTGAGGGACTCACCACCACCTACCCCAGGGTGATGGACTCACCACCACCTACCCCAGGGTGAGGGGCTCACCACCACCTACCCCAGGGTGAGGGGCTCACCACCACCTACCCCAGGGTGAAGGACTCACCTCCTACCCCAGGGTGAGGGACTCACCACCACCTACCCCAGGTGAGGGAGTGACCACCACCTACCCCAGGGTGAGGGAGTGACCACCACCTACCCCAGGGTGAGGGACTCACCACCACCTACCCCAGGGTGAGGGAGTGACCACCACCTACCCCAGGGTGAGGGACTCGCCACCTACCCCAGGGTGAGGGAGTGACCACCACCTACCCCAGGGTGAGGGACTCATCACCACCTACCCCAGGTGAGGGTGACCACCACCTACCCCAGGGTGAGGGACTCACCACCACCTACCCCAGGGTGAGGGACTCTCCACCACCTACCCCAGGGTGAGGGAGTGACCACCACCTACCCCAGGGTGAGGGAGTGACCACCAGCTACCCCAGGGTGAGGGAGTGACCACCACCTACCCCAGGTTGAGGGAGTGACCACCACCTACCCCAGGGTGAGGGAGTGACCACCACCTACCCCAGGGTGAGGGAGTGACCACCACCTACCCCAGGGTGAGGGAGTGACCACCACCTACCCCAGGGTGAGGGAGTGACCACCACCTACCCCAGGGTGAGGGTGACCACCACCTACCCCAGGGTGAGGGTGACCACCACCTACCCCAGGGTGAGGAGTGACCACCACCTACCCCGGGGTGGGGGAGTGACCACCACCTACCCCAGGGTGAGGGAGTGACCACCACCTACCCCAGGGTGAGGACTCACCACCACCTACCCCAGGGTGAGGGAGTGACCACCACCTACCCCAGGGTGAGGGACTCGCCACCACCTACCCCAGGGTGAGGGAGTGACCACCACCTACCCCAGGGTGAGGGACTCACCACCACCTACCCCAGGGTGAGGGAGTGACCACCACCTACCCCAGGGTGAGGGACTCACCACCACCTACCCCAGGGTGAGGGACTCTCCACCACCTACCCCAGGGTGAGGGAGTGACCACCACCTACCCCAGGGTGAGGGAGTGACCACCACCTACCCCAGGGTGAGGGACTCTCCACCACCTACCCCAGGGTGAGGGAGTGACCACCACCTACCCCAGGGTGAGGGAGTGACCACCACCTACCCCAGGGTGAGGGAGTGACCACCACCTACCCCGGGGTGAGGGACTGACCATCACCTACGCCAGGGTAAGGACTGATCAGGTCAATACTACTGCTGCTTCTAGTGCTACTTTCACCCGTATTCCACTGAGAAAGCTTGTTGTACAGGCAACAAAGGTACCCAAATGTTGCAAATATTTCTTATTTATGATATAGAACATATAGATGAATATGGACGGTGTTATATTTTCGTTTTGCATTGTTAAGAGAGGATTACAAATTCAGATTTTGTTTTGTTTTATTGCTTCAGTCATGATCATGTTTACGTTCATTACTGCGGCAGCAGTGTTTGTTCTTACTGTCGTGTACCTTGGCACGCTCACCATATTTTATATTGTAATATTTATTGTCGTACAGTTAAATATTCAGAAATTAGTTTTTTTATTCTTTTTGTCCATCTGTTGGAAAATATATCTTTAAGGAAAAGGTAATCAACACTCGCTTATGTAAAATGGTTTTCTAAGTGGCGGATCTGGCGTCATCCCACTTCATGAGGTGTTCATGGGGATGCATGTGCATGACGCACCCAGGTGGTATGCTTATCCATACTTAATGTACATTGAAGATTAAGACACATGTGCAACAGTTAGGTATCCTTACTGATGAAACGTTTCGCCTACACAGTAGGCTTCTTCAGTCAAATACAAAGGCAGCAGCAGAAATGAAATAAAGATGATGTAATCAGTCCATCAACCTTGGAAAAAAAGATTTGAGGTGGTCAGTCCCTCAGTCTGGAACGATATCGTTCCAGACCATGGAGCTGAACTCTTCTCCAGGCTGAGGGACTGACCACCTCAAATACTTTTTCTCCAAGGTTGATGGATTGATTACATAAGCTTTATTTCATTTCTAATGCTCCCTTTGTATTTGACTGAAGAAGCCTACTGTGTAGGCGAAACGTTTCATCAGTAAGGATACCTAACTGCTGCACATGTGTCTTTAATCTTCAATTTGTCGGTATTTTATACCATTTTCAACAATACACGTACACTGCCACACAGAAACATTAAGTACATCTCAAATGAGCTTTTTTGACCGTGTTAACGATGCTTAAGACTCTCCTACATGCCTTGGTAAAATTTGAGGAGAATTAAAGTCTGGTAAATACCTGATAAATGTAGGAGCACGCGTCTTCAAGGAACTCTGGGCTGGAAATCCTATAAGGTCTCAGGAAGCAGCAGGCGACCACACTTCTCTTGGCTCTAGTGTTATTGCCAGTAAAAGTATAACAAATCATCTTTGTTGGTTGGCTTCCAATAACCTATAAAGGCAAGAATATTGCCAGATACAGGAAGGAGAGAGCATCGTGTTCCTTCATAGTAAGTTTGATGGAAGGTTAAGCGTCGTTGAGTTCAGAGACTGGAGTGTAGACTACTCAGTAGCATGTATAGTGTTAGTGGTGCAGACTATCCTTACTTTGTATGACAACACTCAACTGTGTAACCTTAGGGTTACATTAAAATAAACTATTTATTTTAGCATAATTCTTGCCTGTACCAAATGAAGGTATCTGTCGTTGGCAGTTATGGTTAACGCATCTTCAGAATACATGGAACCATGCTGGCTATGCCCACATTTCAATCGTTGTTACATGTAGCCTAGTACACCACATACTGAGTGCCAACCATCAATATTTCTCACTCCACACACAACCATTAACCTCCGAATGAGGAGGCAGATGTTGGTGTCTGCCAGGGGGCAGACCACACTGTGGTGTCTGCCAGGGGGCAGACCACACTGTGGTGTCTGCCAGGGGACAGACCACGCTATGGTGTCTGCCAGGGGGCAGACCACACTGTGGTGTCTGCCAGGGAACAGACCACACTGTGGTGTCTGCCAGGGGGCAGACCACACTGTGGTGTCTGCCAGGGGACAGACCACACTGTGGTGTCTGCCAGAGGACAGACCACACTGTGGTGTCTGCCAGGGGGCAGACCACACTGTGGTGTCTGCCAGGGGGCAGACCACACTGTGGTGTCTGCCAGGGGGCAGACCACACTGTGGTGTCTGCCAGGGAACAGACCACACTGTGGTGTCTGCCAGGGGACAGACCACGCTATGGTGTCTGCCAGGGGGCAGACCACACTGTGGTGTCTGCCAGGGGACAGACCACACTGTGGTGTCTGCCAGGGAACAGACCACATTGTGGTGTCTCCCAGGGGACAGACCACGCTGTGGTGTCTGCCAGGGAACAGACCACATTGTGGTGTCTGCCAGGGGACAGACCACACTGTGGTGTCTGCCAGGGAACAGACCACATTGTGGTGTCTCCCAGGGGACAGACCACGCTGTGGTGTCTGCCAGGGAACAGACCACATTGTGGTGTCTGCCAGGGGACAGACCACGCTGTGGTGTCTGCCAGGGGACAGACCACACTGTGGTGTCTGCCAGGGGACAGACCACACTGTGGTGTCTGCCAGGGGACAGACCACACTGTGGTGTCTGCCAGGGAACAGACCACACTGTGATGTCTGCTAGGGGACAGACCACACTGTGGTGTCTGCCAGGGAACAGACCACACTGTGGTGTCTGCCAGGGGACAGACCACACTGTGGTGTCTGCCAGAGAACAGACCACACTGTGGTGTCTGCCAGGGAACAGACCACACTGTGGTGTCTGCTAGGGGACAGACCACACTGTGGTGTCTGCCAGGGAACAGACCACACTGTGGTGTCTGCCAGGGGACAGACCACACTGTGGTGTCTGCCAGAGAACAGACCACACTGTGATGTCTGCCAGGGGACAGACCACACTGTGGTGTCTGCCAGGGAACAGACCACACTGTGGTGTCTGCCAGGGGACAGACCAAGCTATGGTGTCTGCCAGGGGGCAGACCACACTGTGGTGTCTGCCAGGGGACAGACCACACTGTGGTGTCTGCCAGGGAACAGACCACATTGTGGTGTCTCCCAGGGGACAGACCACGCTGTGGTGTCTGCCAGGGAACAGACCACATTGTGGTGTCTGCCAGGGGACAGACCACACTGTGGTGTCTGCCAGGGAACAGACCACATTGTGGTGTCTCCCAGGGGACAGACCACGCTGTGGTGTCTGCCAGGGAACAGACCACATTGTGGTGTCTGCCAGGGGACAGACCACGCTGTGGTGTCTGCCAGGGGACAGACCACGCTGTGGTGTCTGCCAGGGGACAGACCACGCCGTGGTGTCTGCCAGGGGACAGACCACACTGTGGTGTCTGCCAGGGAACAGACCACATTGTGGTGTCTGCCAGGGGACAGACCACGCTGTGGTGTCTGCCAGGGGACAGACCACGCTGTGGTGTCTGCCAGGGGACAGACCACGCTGTGGTGTCTGCCAGGGGGCAGACCACACTCAGGTATCACCAAGCTTGCCGTAACTACACCTAGGTGGCTCCACCTGTCAAGGTACCTGGCAATCACTCTCATGTTTTTTTCTCTTATATTTTTTCTTCTGCCTTTCTATCCATCCTCCTTATTTTTGAGACCTCTGGTCTCACAAGAGTTTAGGTACTCAACATACCAGGTGTAAATACCAGAGACAGTGTTACGTGGGGAAATGTTATGCACTTAATAGTGTATTGGGCAGATTATTGTTTGGTATTATTGTTTATTTTTATTATTATTACTATTTAGTAATATATTTGGTATTATTATCATTATTTGGTACTATTTTTATCATTATTTGGTACTGTCTTTATCATTATTATTATTTGGTACTATCATTATCATTATTATTTGTTATTATTTGGTATTACATCGTTATTATTATTTATTATTTTTTATTTGATATTTGGTATTATTTTTTATAATTATTATTATTACTCATTAATCTTTTTATTGTACATAGTTTTTTTGTTTTGCCTGGTGGTGGACCGGACCGCAGGGCGTTGATTCCCGGACTGCCCTTCAGGTAGATAAAGTGCATCCCAGAGTGACTTTAACTATGAGGGACTCTAGTGTAAGTAGGTCCTCGTCCAATGGTTGGACAAGTGTTGAAGAATTCTTTGTATCAAGATTTCATGATGTTGCAGTGTCTGACAGATGTGATAAATGGTTTTGAAAACCGACAATTTGAAGATTGATACACTTATGCAACATATTGGAATCTTTATTGAAGAAGCGTTTCGCCACATCTGTCAGACACTGCAACATCATGGGATTTTGATACAAGGAATTCTTCAACACTTGTCCAACCTTTGGACGAAGACCTATTTACACTAGTGGATGGTCCCACTGTGACGCCTCCTCCTGCTTCCACTCACCTGACTACACTATATAAGTCACTTCTCTGGCCCTATGCTGTACTTCCTACAAGAGTGATGGACTGAACACATCGATTCCAGGCTGAGGGACTGATTACCTCAAACTCCTCCTCTCCTTACAACTTTCTACTTTGTATTGGACTGATGAAGCCACTGTGTGGCGAAACGTTTCTTCAATAAAGATTCCCATACATTGCATAAGTGTCTCAATCTTCAACTTGTCGGTTTTCATAACCATTTATCACACATTATTATTATTATTATTATTATTATTATTATTATTATTATTATATTATAAACCGGCAGGCCGGACTTGAGTCCTGGAGATGGGAAGTACAGTGCCGGCACTCTGAAGGAGGGGTGTTAATGTTGCAGTTTTATAACTGTAATGTAGGCATGCCTCTGGCAAGACAGTGATGGAGTGAACGACTATGAAAGTTTTTCTTTTTCGGGCCACCCTGCCTTGGTGGGAGACGGCCGATGTGTTAATAATAATAATAATAATATTATTATAGTTTTACAGTATAGTCGTAATTAAAGAGAAAATATTAAAAGATCTGACACATCATATATGACTCTTACAGCATATTAAAAAAAATATCTTGGGAGAAGACCGTGATGTTCGTGTATTGACCCGGCAGGAAAACTTAATGTATTTAATATTACCACAGTTAAAACTAACTCACGTGAACCAAGAAAACTAAACCTGCAATCACTGATAATTTTATAAACCAGAGAGTGAGAGAGAGAGAGAGAGAGAGAGAGAGAGAGAGAGAGAGAGCAGTGTATCTGATAAACCAGAGAGAGAGAGCAGTGTATCTGATAAACCAGAGAGAGAGACAGAGCAGAACAGTACATCTGATAAACCAAAGAGAAAGCTGTCTATCTGATAAACCAGGGAGAGAAGAGCTGTACAGATGATAAACCAGAGGAAGAGAGAGAGAGAGAGAGAGAGAGAGAGAGAGAGAGAGAGAGAGAGAGCAATGTGTGATTATCACATGTCTGTCTCAGTATATGTACACTGCTGTTTCTTGCTGTGACTGTGGTGGCAACACATAATTGTGTGTTTCTTGCTGTGACTGTGGTGGCAACACATAATTGTGTGTTTCTTGCTGTGACTGTGGTGGCAACACATAATTGTGTGTTTCTTGCTGTGACTGTGGTGGCAACACATAATTGTGTTTCTTGCTGTGACTGTGGTGGCAACACATAATTGTGTGTTTCTTGCTGTGACTGTGGTGGCAACACATAATTGTGTGTTTCTTGCTGTGACTGTGGTGGCAACACATAAGTGTGTGTTTCTTGCTGTGACTGTGATGGCAACACATAAGTGTGTGTTTCTTGCTGTGACTGTGATGGCAACACATAATTGTGTGTTTCTTGCTGTGACTGTGGTAGCAACACATAAGTGTGTGTTTCTTGCTGTGACTGTGATGGCAACACATAATTGTGTTTCTTGCTGTGACTGTGATGGCAACACATAAGTGTGTGATTCTTGCTGTGACTGTGGTAGCAACACATAAGTGTGTGTTTATTGCTGTGACTGTGGTAGCAACACATAATTGTGTGTTTCTTGCTGTGACTGTGATGGCAACACATAATTGTGTTTCTTGGTGTGACTGTGATGGCAACACATAATTGTGTGTTTCTTGCTGTGACTGTGATGGCAACACATAATTGTGTTTCTTACTGTGACTGTGATGGCAACACATAATTGTGTGTTTCTTGCTGTGACTGTGGTAGCAACACATAATTGTGTTTCTTACTGTGACTGTGATGGCAACACATAATTGTGTGTTTCTTGCTGTGACTGTGATGGCAACACATAATTGTGTGTTTCTTGCTGTGACTGTGATGGCAACACATAATTGTGTGTTTCTTGCTGTGACTGTGGTGGCAACACATAATTGTGTTTCTTACTGTGACTGTGATGGCAACACATAATTGTGTTTCTTGTTGTGACTGTGGTGGCAACACATAATTGTGTTTCTTGCTGTGACTGTGGTGGCAACACATAATTGTGTTTCTTGCTGTGACTGTGGTGGCAACACATAATTGTGTTTCTTGCTGTGACTGTGGTGGCAACACATAAGTGTGTGTTTCTTGCTGTGACTGTGGTGGCAACACATAATTGTGTTTCTTGCTGTGACTGTGGTGGCAACACATAATTGTGTTTCTTGCTGTGACTGTGGTGGCAACACATAATTGTGTTTCTTGCTGTGACTGTGATGGCAACACATAATTGTGTTTCTTGCTGTGACTGTGGTGGCAACACATAATTGTGTTTCTTGCTGTGACTGTGGTGGCAACACATAATTGTGTGTTTCTTGCTGTGACTGTGGTGGCAACACATAAGTGTGTGTTTCTTGCTGTGACTGTGGTAGCAACACATAATTGTGTTTCTTACTGTGACTGTGATGGCAACACATAATTGTGTGTTTCTTGCTGTGACTGTGATGGCAACACATAATTGTGTGTTTCTTACTGTGACTGTGATGGCAACACATAATTGTGTTTCTTGCTGTGACTGTGGTGGCAACACATAATTGTGTGTTTCTTGCTGTGACTGTGGTAGCAACACATAATTGTGTTTCTTGCTGTGACTGTAGTGGCAACACATAAGTGTGTTTCTTGCTGTGACTGTGGTAGCAACACATAAGTGTGTGTTTCTTGCTGTGACTGTGGTGGCAACACATAAGTGTGTGTTTCTTGCTGTGACTGTGATGGCAACACATAATTGTGTTTCTTACTGTGACTGTGATGGCAACACATAATTGTGTGTTTCTTGCTGTGACTGTGATGGCAACACATAATTGTGTTTCTTGCTGTGACTGTGGTGGCAACACATAAGTGTGTGTTTCTTGCTGTGACTGTGGTAGCAACACATAAGTGTGTGTTTCTTGCTGTGACTGTGGTGGCAACACATAAGTGTGTGTTTCTTGCTGTGACTGGTGGCAACACATAAGTGTGTGTTTCTTGCTGTGACTGTGTTGTAACAGCACATAACTGTGTGTTTCTTGTTGTGACAGCACATAATTGTGTTTCTTGTTGTGACAGCACATAACTGTGTTTCTTGTTGTGACAGCACATAACTGTGTTTCTTGTTGTGACAGCACATAACTGTGTTTCTTGTTGTGACAGCACATAACTGTGTTTCTTGTTGTGACAGCACATAACTGTGTTTCTTGTTGTGACAGCACATAACTGTGTTTCTTGTTGTGACTGTGTTGTGACAGCACACGTCAACCACAGTTGTGTTTCCAACAGTCACTACTGTGGAGATACATGATAATATATACGTGGAAGATACTTGAGCTGCTGGTACCAAACCAACACTACTATTACGAACACAGGTACACTAAGAAAGGCCTTTAGCACCTGGTCGTAAATGAAGTCCCCAGACAAGACACAAACCTCGACAATCAAGGCAAAGGCAAACACAGAGGGTTTGAGTACCTCTGTCTTAAACATTGTGCTTTATTGTTCTTTATTGAGGAATATAGATAGTATAATACGTATGTGATATGGGAAGATATCCTATTAATAAAATAAGATACCAGATGTATTAAGCAAGTTTCCTAAATTTGCTTGCAAGAAATAAGTGAACTGTAGATATAAATCCAAATGTACTCCTGTAAACACGTTTTGGGGCCTAGTTCCTAGGCCTTTTGTGTATCCATATGCTATTCAATTCCCTCCACAGGATGGATATGGGATTCACAATAAACTAGCTGCTTCGGAGGCAAAATCTAATCTTTGAAAAATCTAATCCCTTACCAATATTTACAGTACATACACAATGCAGTAAAGCAGCAAAATATTAATGAGGGAGAGAGCAGAGCGAGTTCAGTCACTTCAGTTGGCTTATAACTCATGCAAGAAAGACCAGTATGGCTTATAACTCATGCAAGAAAGACCAGTATGGCTTATAACTCATGCAAGAAAGACCAGTATGGCTTATAACTCATGCAAGAAAGACCAGTATGGCTTATAACTCATGCAAGAAAGACCAGTATGGCTTATAACTCATGCAAGAAAGACCAGTATGGCTTATAACTCATGCAAGAAAGACCAGTATGTGTATTCAGCCTGATGGAGACTGATTCCAACCAGGGGTGCAAATAAAACATCAGTTTGACTGGAGTCAACGTCTTAGTTGGTTGACATATAAACCTGGCAGCAAATCAGCACGGCTGGGGGCCTTTACAGTTGCCCTAACTGCCAGTGTGGCTGGTACAGAGGGAATGCAAGACGGGGTTGTGATGAACGCCGAACTCAGCGCTCGCCATCACTACCATAAAAACGCACTGGAGTGTAAAATAGACCCAGTGAGTGGCAGAGGAGCCAACGAGCACATTACGAGGACAGTGTGTCAACATCCGTATTCCAACACTCGTCATCTTCCTATCAGCAGATATCAGAAATACCGAAGGAGTAAATGTAGGAGTCTTCAAAAGGAAACTGAATCACTGCCTCTGCGGTGTGCCAGATCAACCAGGCGGGCCGCCAGCGGGCCGCCAACAGTAATAACCTGATTAACCATGTAAGCAACAGGAAAGCCTAGCCCAAGGCCGGGCTGCGGGAACAGGAAAAACCCTGGAAGCCGGTCAAAGGTATGTGACAGGTACAACGTTATGCTGGCCAGGGTCAGTGCCCTCCCTTCCATGGACCGCTCGTCCAAACTTCCTAAATTGGTAATGTTACACTAATGTTCATTGTTAAGGAACATAAAATTAAATTTGAGTGAAATTAAACTTTTGCAAAGTTTACCTGATATAAACTTTTACTCTTAAGTCTACATTACAAGTTAATACATTCCAGACCTAACATAGTGTTGCGTAGATTGTTAGGTGTGTATATGGGACCATATGTATGACTGACACTGTGTGCACAAGAACGTATGTATGGGATTTTGTAGAGAGGGAGGGAAGGTGGGGGAGAGTCGCACACCATGGTTGAGGTGAGAAAGGTGGGGGAGAGTCGCACACCATGGTTGAGGTGAGAAAGGTGGGGGAGAGTCGCACACCATGGTTGAGGTGAGAAAGGTGGGGAGAGAGTCGCACACCATGGTTGAGGTGAGAAAGGTGGGGAGAGTCGCACACCATGGTTGAGGTGAGAAAGGTGGGGGAGAGTCGCACACCATGGTTGAGGTGAGAAAGGTGGGGAGAGAGTCGCACACCATGGTTGAGGTGAGAAAGGGGGGGGAGAGTCGCACACCATGGTTGAGGTGAGAAAGGTGGGGAGAGAGTCGCACACCATGGTTGAGGTGAGAAAGGTGGGGAGAGTCGCACACCATGGTTGAGGTGAGAAAGGTGGGGAGAGTCGCACACCATGGTTGAGGTGAGAAAGGTGGGGAGAGTCGCACACCATGGTTGAGGTGAGAAAGGTGGGGAGAGTCGCACACCATGGTTGAGGTGAGAAAGGTGGGGGAGAGTCGCACACCATGGTTGAGGTGAGAAAGGTGGGGAGAGAGTCGCACACCATGGTTGAGGTGAGAAAGGTGGGGGAGAGTCGCACACCATGGTTGAGGTGAGAAAGGTGGGGGAGAGTCGCACAACATGGTTGAGGTGAGAAAGGTGGGGAGAGAGTCGCACACCATGGTTGAGGTGAGAAAGGTGGGGAGAGAGTCGCAAACCATGGTTGAGGTGAGAAAGGTGGGGAGAGAGTCGCACACCATGGTTGAGGTGAGAAAGGTGGGGAGAGAGTCGCACACCATGGTTGAGGTGAGAAAGGTGGGGAGAGAGTCGCACACCATGGTTGAGGTGAGAAAGGTGGGAGAGAGTCGCACACCATGGTTGAGGTGAGAAAGGTGGGAGAGAGTCGCACACCATGGTTGAGGTGAGAAAGGTGGGGAGAGTCGCACACCATGGTTGAGGTGAGAAAGGTGGGAGAGAGTCGCACACCATGGTTGAGGTGAGAAAGGTGGGAGAGAGTCGCACACCATGGTTGAGGTGAGAAAGGTGGGGAGAGAGTCGCACACCATGGTTGAGGTGAGAAAGGTGGGGAGAGAGTCGCACACCATGGTTGAGGTGAGAAAGGTGGGGAGAGAGTCGCACACCATGGTTGAGGTGAGAAAGGTGGGGAGAGTCGCACACCATGGTTGAGGTGAGAAAGGGTGGCCATGAACCTGAGCCTCACGTTAGCCAGTCACTGAACCTTCAAGACGGAATTTTAACACACTGGTCCCGTCGTGCAACTTTACGGTGAGGTGAGGTGCGTGCATGCGCGCACACACACACACACACACACACACACACACACACACACACAAACACACACACACATACACACACACACACACACACACACACACACACACACACACACACACACACACACAAACACACACACACATACACACACACACACACACACATGTAGTCCCCATCTTTAAAAAAGGAGACAGAAAAAAGGCACTAAACTATAGACCGGTGTCACTTACATGTATAGTGTGCAAAGTCCTGGAGAAAATCATCAGGAAAAGAATGGTGGAGCACCTCGAGCTGAACAGGATAATAAACACCAGACAGCAAATCCTGTGTAACAAATCTCCTAGAGTTCTATGATAAAGTAACAGAGGTAAGGCAAGAGAGAGAAGGGTGGGTTGATTGCATTTTCCTGGACTGCAGGAAGGCCTTCGACACAGTTCCTCACATGAGATTATTAAAGAAGTTGGAAGAACAAGCATGTATAACAGGAAGGGCACTGGAATGGATCAGGGAATACCTCACAGGGAGGCAGCAACGGGTCATGGTGCGTGATGAGGTATCACAGTGGGCGCCTGTGACGAGCGGCGTACCGCAGGGGTCAGTCCTAGGACCAGTGTTATTCTTGGTATATGTAAACGACATGACGGATGGGATAGACTCAGAAGTGTCTCTGTTCGCAGATGATGTGAAATTAATGAGGAGAATCACATCGGAAGAGGACCAAGCAGGACTTCAAACAGACCTGGACAAGCTTGACATCTGGTCTAGCAACTGGCTTCTTGAATTCAATCCCACCAAATGCAAAGTCATGAAGATCGGAGAAGGACAAAGAAGACCGCTGACAGAGTACAGGCTAGGTGGACAAGGGCTACAAACCTCGGCAAAGGAGAAAGACCTTGGGGTGAGTATAACGCCAAGTACGTCTCCGGAGGCACACATCAACCAGATAACTGCGGCAGCATATGGGCGACTGGCAAACCTAAGATTAGCGTTCCGTTACCTAAACAAGGAATCGTTCAAGACACTGTACACCGTGTACGTCAGGCCCATACTAGAATATGCAGCACCAGTCTGGAACCCACACCTGGTCAAGCACGTAAAGAAACTAGAGAAAGTGCAAAGGTTTGCGACAAGGCTAGTTCCACAACTCAGGGGTCTGTCCTATGAAGAAAGGTTGAGGGAAATAGGACTAACAACACTGGAGGAAAGAAGGGTCAGAGGAGACATGATAACGACATACAAAATACTGCGGGGAATCGACAAGGTAGACAGGGACAGGATGTTCCAGAGAGGGAACACAGAAACAAGGGGACACAACTGGAAGCTGAAGACTCAGATGAGTCAAAGGGATGTTAGGAAGCATTTCTTCAGCCACAGAGTAGTCAGGAAGTGGAATAGTCTAGAGAAAGATATAGTGGAGGCAGGAACCATACATAGTTTTAAGACGAGGTATGATAAAGCTCATAGAGCAGGGAGAGCAGAGACCCAGTAGCGGACAGCGAAGAGGCGGGGCCAGGAGCTGAGTCTCGACCCCTGCAACCACAATTAGGTGAGTACAATTAGGTGAGTACACACCATACACTCGACCCCTGCAACCACAACTAGGTGAGTACACACCAGACACGCACGCAAAACAGGCCAAGTGTCTATCGACACGTGCCTTTGACAACTAGTATTTACCACTACAACAAACCTACACCTACCTATGTACCTACCTACGTACCTATGGAGTAGTGTTCCTAGAACTTAGAAGGAAAGTATTGCTGTGTAACAAATTTTCTGGAGTAAGAATAACGTATTTAATATAGTAAAGAGAAGTATAGTATCAGAAGAGTACAGTGGCGAGGTTAGGTTAGGTAAGATTCATCAGGAAACAAGACAATTGGTTCCTGACGCGGGTCTTTAGTCACATGATGACCCACCCCTGGAGCTATTGGTCATCTGACAGAGCCCTTCCACTGGCTTACCAGTCCAACCCCTTTAAGAATTAAAATGATTAGTGTGGTGAGTTCTTTTTACAAGGCCCCCAATGGAAATAAGTCACTTTGAAGTTTTTTGGGTTATCCTGAGTTCTCTACACATGCTGCTATGTATGATAATCTGTGTAACTGTATTTGTGTATACCTGAATAAACTTACAAGAAATATGGCAGAAGATACACTGTATAGACACAGTTATTCACAAGCAGACAAGGAAGTCAGTGGACAGATGGATGTAATGACTATAATTGAAGATTATCATGTCAGGCAAAAAGGACTAATAGAGAAATAAAATAAGGAAAATGCAACTTTTAAAAATGAGTTTTAAAGTGGTAAATGTCTCTTTATAGCAAATACAGAAGATATTAAGTGAGGAAACAGAGGGAATAAAGAAGAGAGAAGTGATTGATCAAGAATTATCTACAAATAAAAATATTGTGAAGGAAATTAAAGGTTTAGCAGAGTACAAAACTAATATAGATGAAAGTTATACAGGAATAACTAAGCATAAGACAGAATTAGAAGAGCTGGTGCAGCTAGCACAAGATATTTCTCAATGTGTCAACAAAAGCCTAGAGAAGAAGAGGAAATGTCTGGAAGAATATAAATCTAAGATTGAACATAGTTTTGCAAAATTCACTAGAGAAAAGGAAGAGAGTGAACGAGAGATTGTATTAGCTATAACTTTTTATTCTAGAACCAATATTAGTCAAGAAATTAAAAAGAAGATTGCAAATAACTAAGTTAGTGAGGGACATTGTTGATAGAGATAAAACAGTTATTGTTTTTGGCTGTGTCGAAAAGGAAACAAACAACTCAAGAATAGAAAGAACGAAAAGGGAAGAACAACACATAAATGAGATAGCAAAATTAATTGTAGATTTCATCTTTCCAGAATATATTGTGGCGTGTAGGTCTATTGGAAAATATGAGACACAAACGTCGGCCACTGAAAATATACAAATAACCCGCACATAGAGAGAAAAGCTTATGATAACGTTTCGGTCCGACTTAGAGCTTTCTCAGGTCACACTTAGGTCACACAGAGAGGAGAATGAGTGAGCCAGTATATATAGGCTAGGAGGACAGTGATGAAAGAAAGAGAATAAAAAAGAATTAGTAATAAGCTTTTCTTTCTGTCGTATGTGCAGGTTATTTGTGTATTGTTCCAGTCACGGTGTTGAGCCTTTTGTTCTTCACTGGAAATAACATTTACACATTAAATATAAGGAAGAACTTTAAAAAAAAAGCTAAGGGCATTAAAGACTCGAAGGGTTATAAAGATATACAAATTAGACAAAGAACTTTCAGAGGAGGATAATGTGAAACTGAAGGATTTCATAAGAGGATGAATGGAGCTACAAGTGAGGAAGAAATGTCTTTTTTTTTACAGAGTAACAAGGTTATACAAAACCAAATGATTTTTCAAAGAAACGACCCCAAGATAGATGTGTACACAGTGTTGTGTAGCGTATATCAAAAATGGAACTAAACAGTTGAACAGTTTATTCCAAATATCAATTTAAGACGGAATTTTAAAGAATGGTTTAATGGGAGGCGTTGGAGATCTTTGAAAAAAAGAAAAGTGCTTGGAATCAATATGGCCAATCAAGATATTTACCAAAGATTCAAAGAGGCTAGAAATGAATACACAAATGTAAGATGAGAGGAAGAAATTTTGAAAAGAAAATAGTAGATAAGCGCAAGGTAGAACCAAACTTTTTATATGAATTTGTAAAAAGTGTTAGTCAAAAATACAAAAAATAAATAACGAGGTAAAAATCACTGGGGTAGAGAAGGGAAGCACTGAGTAGAAAGTTTCAGTATTTACAACAGATATTTTTTATATAAGAGTTTTTAATACCAGAGAGACAGCTGAGTTAGAGGATATTGAAATAACTAAAAGGGAAGTAAAGATATTGTTACTAGATGCTGATTAAAAAAATGTTATAGGAGCAGATAGGATGGCATCTTGGCTCTTGAAAGAATGTGCAGATGAGTTATGTTATCCAGTTTGGATTTTTTTTAGAATTTCACTACAGGAAGGTGAATTAACAAACATATGGAAGATTACACATATGACTATTTAAAAGAAGTGACAGGGAAGACAACTCTAGGCCGAGTTCATTGACAAGTGTTGTAAAATTATTGGAAAAAGTCATTAAAGTGGATTCAACACTTAGAGAATAATAACATACTAAATGGTGAACAATTTAGTTTTCGGTCTGTGCACTTATAAATAGTGGAACCTCGGTTTTCGTATGCCCCAGCTTGCATTTAAAACCACAGTTATTCTCTATAAAATGTATTTTTTTATATTTCCTATAAGTAATAATGTAAATCCAATTAATCCGTTCCAGACACCCAAAAATATTAATAAAAAATACATTTTATGGAGAATAACTATGGTTTTACATGCAAGCTGGGGCGTACGAAAACCGAGGTTCCACTATCAAATTCCTCAACTTCCTCAAGGAACTCACTGCTGCAGATTCTGAGTGCGCGCAGGAAAAAGCCTATAATTACACCACGTTTAGTTTTGGTGTCGTGGTGAGAGTAGAAGTGGAGAAGATCGTGTTGGTTGGTAGGTTTTCGATAGACTTTAAAACGAAGTTCATGGTCAGCTTTGCAGAGAAGAACATCAAGGAAAGGAAGAGTGTTGTCGACTTCTTCTTCTAGTGTGAACTGGATTGATGGCTCGACCTGGTTGAGCTTGTGTTGGAGAGCTTGAACGTTGAAGCGTCTGGGAGTAATGATGAGAATGTCGTCAACATAACGAAGCCAGGTGACAGAAGAGGGAATAATATTGGAAAAACGTTCGGCTTCCAGATGTTCCATATATAGGTTCGCAAGGACGGCACTAAGTGGCGATCCCATGGGTAGTCCAAAAGTTTGCTGAAAGAGTTGATTTTCGAAAGAGAAACATGTAAAGCCCACACATAGTTCAACAAGGTCGATGAAATCGCTGGCTGGAAGAGGAAGATCAAACGAGTCGTCAATTTTCCTGCACAAGAGATCAATAGCTTGTGTAGTAGGTACTTTGGTGAATGTGAATGAATGGTTCAGAGAACCGACGAGTTGGTAAATTAGACACATATGCAACACTTGGGTATCTTTATTGAGGAAACGTTTCGCCACACAGTGGCTTCATCAGTCCATACAAAGGAGAAACGTGAAGAACAGGAGGAGTGTGAGGTTGTCAGTCCCTCAATCTTGAGTCGATGTTGTCAGTCCATCAATCTTGAATAGAATAACAGCATATGAGCAGAGGAAGCTTATATACTGTAGACAGGAGAGGTGCAGCAGTTGTAGGAGGTGTCATATGCTGTTATTCTATTCAAGATTGATGGACTGACAACATCGATCAGATTGAGGACTGAGCAACCTCACACTCCTCCTGATTCTTCTACGTTTCTCCTTTGTATGGACTGAACCTGGTAACACGGTTTCCTCAATAAAGATACCCAAGTGTTGCATATGTGTCTAATTTACCTACTTTGGTGAATAGGGATGTTACATCAAGGCCATTACCAGTAACAGACAGGACAAGCTTCAATCCACTGCAGGGGTATACACAATCCCTTGTAATGACTGCAGCAAATTATACGTCGGCGAAACATCCAGAGACCTCCAGACACGTATTTCAGAACACCAGTACGCAGGCAGATCTGACGACCCAAGAAATGCCTGTGTTCAACACCGAAATTCACACAACCATTTAATCAACTACAGAAACGCAAGACTCATCGCCAGAGAAGACAACACTCAATACCGAAGAATCCTGGAATCATCACTTATCTGTATATCCAACAACTTCAACCAGAACAACGGCTTCTACAACATAGCTGAACCTATTGCCAAGAAACTTTTTCATCGCTTTCCCACATAGAACTTAAGAATGGAACACTGCAGAAGGTCTACTCATATACTGTTGGTGTTGGTGGGTTGGTTTTGACATGGACCTGCCAAGAATGGGCCAGTAGGCCTGTTGCAGTGTTCCTCCTTTCTTATGTTCTTATGTTCTTATACTTGTCCAATCTCTTTTTATGTTACCCAAGGTTTTAACAATCACACTACTTTGAAGATTGTCACATGCAGCATTCTCCATCTGACTAAATCCTATAAATACTCATGTATCTTTTATCCAGGAGATCTGTTTGTGACTTGATAAAGCCCACTGCATGGGTGAAACGTTGTCAATAAAGGATCACATTATACTGCTTATGTGTTTATTTTTCCATTGTGTCGGTATTTTATACCATTTATTTCCAAAGGAGGGGTCTGGGATAGTGACAGTTTGGAGGGACTTTTCTAAACTGTAGTATCTGAGCGCCTCTGCAAAGACAGTGATTATGTATGAGTGAGGTGAAAGTGTTGAATGATGATGAAAGTATTTTCTTTTTGGGGATTTTCTTTCTTTTTGAGTCACCCTGCCTCGGTGGGAGACGGCCGACTTGTTGAAAAAAAAAAAAAATATATATATATATATATATATATATATATATATATATATATATATATATATATATATATTATATATATATATATATATATATATATATAATATATACATATATATATATATTTTGTATATATATATATATATATATATATATATATATATATATATATATATATATATATATATATATATATATAGAGAGGAGAGAGAGAGAGAGAGAGAGAGAGGGAGAGAAAGAGAGAGAGAGTATTGAGGACGGGACACCACGAGCATAACTCCGCTCCTGTAGCTACAAATAGGTAATTGCAAATTTAAAGAGGTAATTGCACACTTTGCAAGGATGTGTTTGACCCAGGGTGATGTCAATGATGTTGTCCGCTGGCTGTAACATCAAAGGGACTGGCCACAAATCTTCAGAGAGTAATCACTCCCTACGAAAGCTGGAGGCTCAGCAGACGGTGTAAAATACCCTCAGTGAAAAGCAGGGGTGCCATGAGTTCACTGAGAGACAAAGTAATGTAAGAGGCCCAAGACTATTAAACAGCCTCCCATCATTCAAAAGTGGGATTACCAGTAGACCCACTGCTGTCTTAAAGAACGAACTGGGCAAGTTCCAAAAGTCAGTTCCTGGCCAGCCGGGCTGTGGTCAGTACGTTGGATTGCATGTGTCCAGCAGTAACAGGCTGGTTGATCAGGCCCTCGTACACCAGTAGGTCTGGTCAGGGACAGGGCTGTGGGGGTGTTGACCGCATGAAAACATCCCTGAGGTATCCTTCAGGTGGGGAGGGAGGGAGGGTAGGTAGTGAGAGAGAGGGAGGAAGGGAGGTATTGAGAGAGTGGGAGGGAGGTAGTGAGAGAGAGGGAGGGAGGTAGTGAGAGAGAAGGAGGGAGGGTACTTAGTGACCTCTGTGGTTGTCAATGAGGTTGACACAGGTTGCAGGGGACTTCACACTTCTTATAAGAGATGGTTCCTACCTGAAACTCTCACCTTGAAGGTTTTCTATGTACTACTACGACTACTGTAAAATTGAGCACTGTGTGCACGCATGTTCTCACCTATTTGTGATTGCAGGGGTCGATTCACAGCTCTTAGCCCCTCCTCTTCGCTGGTAGCTACGCGGTCCACTCTCTCTCCCTGCTCCATGAGCTAAATCATACCTCTTCTTAAAGTTATGTATGGATCCTGCTTCCACTACACCACTCTCCAGAATATTCCACTTCCTGACAAGTCTGTGGCTGAGGAAATACTTCCTGACATCCCTGTGACATAGGAGTTTTCAACTTCCAAGTGTGACCCCTTGTTGCTAAGTCCCATCTCTGAAACATTCTGTCCCTGTCCACCTTGTCAATTCCTCTCAGTATTTTAAGAACATAAGAAAGGAGGAACACTGCAGCAGGCCTGTTGGCCCATACTAGGCAGGTCCTTCACATTCCATCCCACTAACAGAATATTTGTTCAATCCAATCTTCAATATCTTCCCTATCCCTCCTGTCCTCCAGTGTCATCAAGTTGATTTACCTTAACCTCTCCTCGTAGCATGTGCGTGCGTGTAGACCAAGTGTTTACAGTGAAACATATAGGTGAACAGTATTTGGATAAGGGTAAAGATGTTTTTGTGGTATTTATGGATTTGGAAAAGGCGTATGATAGGGTAGATAGGGGGGCAATGTGGCAGATGTTGCAGGTGTATGGAATAGGAGGAAGGTTACTGAAAGCAGTGAAGAGTTTTTATGAGGATAGTGAGGCTCAGGTTAGAGTGTGTAGGAGGGAAGGGGACTATTTCCCAGTAAAAGTGGGCCTTAGACAAGGATGTGTGATGTCACCGTGGTTGTTCAATATATTTATAGATGGGGTTGTAAGAGAAGTGAATGCGAGGGTCTTGGCAAGAGGTGTTGGGCTAAAAGATAAAGAAGCAAATACAAAGTGGGAGTTGTCACAGTTGCTTTTTGCTGATGACACTGTGCTTTTGGGAGATTCTGAAGAGAAGCTGCAGAGGTTGGTGGATGAATTTGGTAGGGTGTGTAAAAGAAGAAAATTGAAAGTGAATATAGGAAAGAGTAAGGTGATGAGGATAACAAAAAGAATAGGTGACGAAAGATTGGATATCAGATTGGAGGAGAGAGTATGGAGGAGGTGAATGTATTCAGATATTTGGGAGTGGACATGTCGGCGGATGGGTCTATGAAGGATGAGGTGAATCATAGAATTGATGAGGGAAAAGGGTGAGTGGAGCACTTCGGAGTCTGTGGAGACAAAGAACCTTGTCCATGGAAGTAAAGAGGGAATGTATGAGAGTATAGTTATACCAACGCTCTTATATGGGTGTGAAGCATGGGTGATGAATGTTGCAACGAGGAGAAGGCTGGAGGCAGTGGAGATGTCATGTCTGAGGTCAATGTGTGGTGTGAATATAATGCAGAGAATTCGGAGTTTGGAAATTAGGAGGAGGTGCAGGATTACCAAAACGATTGTCCAGAGAGCTGAGGAGGGGTTGTTGAGGTGGTTTGGACATGTAGAGAGAATGGAACGAGACAGAGTGACTTCGAGAGTGTATAAATCTGTAGTGGAGGGAAGGTGGGGTAGGGGTCGGCCTAGGAAAGGTTGGAGGGAGGGGGTAAAGGAAGTTTTGTGTGCGAGGGGCTTGGACTTCCAGCAAGCATGTGTGAGCGTATTTGATAGGAGTGAATGGAGGCATATGGTTTTTAATACTTGACGTGCTGTTGGAGTGTGAGCAAAGTAACATTTATGAAGGATTCAGGAAACCGGCAGGCCGGACTTGAGTTCTGGAGATGGGAAGTACAGTGCCGGCACTCTGAAGGAGGGTGTTAATGTTGCAGTTTTATAACTGTAGTGTAAAGCACCCTTCTGGCAAGACAGTGATGGAGTGAATGATGATGAAAGTTTTTCTTTTTCGGGCCACCCTGCCTTGGTGGGAATCGGCCGATGTGTTAATAAAAAATAAAAAATATATATATATACATATATATACATGTTTATAGAGGGGCAACAGATATATCAGATCATTATTTGGTTGTAGCTACAGTTAGAGTAAAAGGTAGATGGGACAAAAAGAAAATGGCAACAGCAAGTAAGAGAGAGGTAAAAGTGTATAAACTAAGGGAGGAGGAAGTTAGGGTGAGATATAAGCAACTATTGGCAGAAAGGTGGGCTAGTGCAAGTAGGAGTAGTGGGGGGGTTGAAGAGAGTTGGGATAGTTTTAAAAATGCAGTATTAGAATGTGGGGCAGAAGTTTGTGGCTATAGGAGGGTGGGTGCAGGAGGAAAGAGGAGTGAGTGGTGGAATGAAGAAGTAAAGGGTGTGATAAAAGAGAAAAAGGTAGCTTATGAGAGGTTTTTACAAAACAGAAGTGTTAATAGAAGAGCAGAGTATATGGAGAGTAAAAGAAAGGTGAAGAGAGTGGTGAGAGAGTGCAAAAGAAAAGCGGATGAAAGAATGGGAGAGGCTCTGTCAAGAAATTTTGCTGAAAACAAGAAAAAAAATTGGAGTGAGATAAACAAGGTAAGAAAGCCTAGGGAACAAATGGATTTGTCAGTTAAAAACAGAGTAGGGGAGTTAGTAGATGGGGAGCTGGAGGTATTGGGTAGATGGCGGGAATATTTTGAGGAACTTTTAAATGTCGATGAAAAAAGGGAGGCGGTAATTTCATGTACTGGCCAGGGAGGTATAACATCGTTTAGGAGTGAAGAAGAGCAGGATGTGAGTGTGGGGGAGGTGCGTGAGGCATTACGTAGAATGAAAGGGGGTAAAGCAGCTGGAACTGACGGGATCATGACAGAAATGTTAAAAGCAGGGGGGGATATAGTGTTGGAGTGGTTGGTATTTTTGTTTAATAAATGTATGAAAGAGGGGACGGTACCTAGGGATTAGCAGAGAGCATGTATAGTTCCTTTATATAAAGGGAAGGGGGATAAAAGAGAGTGTAAAAATTATAGGGGAATAAGCTTACTGAGTATACCAGGTAAAGTGTATGGCAGGGTTATTATTGAAAGAATTAGAGGTAAGACAGAGAGTAGGATTACAGATGAACAAGGAGGCTTTATAGTGGGTAGGGGATGTGTAGATCAAGTGTTTACAGTGAAGCATATATGTGAACAGTATTTAGATAAAGGTAGAGAAGTTTTTATTGCATTTATGGATTTAGAAAAGGCATATGATAGAGTGGATAGGGGAGCAATGTGGCAAATGTTGCAAGTGTATGGAATAGGTAGTAAGTTACTGAAGGCTGTAAAGAGTTTTTATGAGGATAGTGAGGCTCAGGTTAGGGTGTGTAGGAGAGAGGGAGATTACTTCCCGGTAAAAGTAGGTCTTAGACAGGGATGTGTAATGTCACCATGGTTGTTTAATATATTTATAGATGGGGTTGTAAAATAAGTAAATGCTAGGGTGTTGGGGAGAGGGGTGGGATTAAATTATGGAGAATTAAATGCAAAATGGGAGTTGACACAGTTACTTTTGCTGATGATACTGTGCTTATGGGAGATTCTAAAGAAAAGTTGCAAAGGTTAGTGGACGAGTTTGGGAGAGTGTGTAAAGGTAGAAAGTTAAAAGTGAACATAGATAAGAGTAAGGTGATGAGGGTATCAAACGATTTAAATAAAGAAAAATTGGATATCACATTGAGAGAGGGATTATGGAAGAAGTAAATTTTTCAGATATTTGGGAGTTGATGTGTCAGCGGATGGGTTTATGAAGGATGAAGTTAACCATAGAATTGATGAAGGAAAAAGGTGAGTGGTGCATTGAGGTATCTGTGGAGACAAAAACGTTATCCATGGAGGCAAAGAAGGGAATGTACGAAAGTATAGTGGTACCAACACTCTTATATGGGTGTGAAGCATGGGTTGCAAATGCTGCAGCGAGGAGGAGGCTGGAGGCAGTGGAGATGTCCTGTCTAAGGGCAATGTGTGGTGTAAATATTATGCAGAAAATTCGGAATGTGGAAATTAGGAGAAGGTGTGGAGTTACTAAAAGTATTTGTCAGAGGGCTGAAGAGGGGTTGTTGAGGTGGTTTGGTCATTTAGAGAGAATGGATCAAAGTAGAATGACTTGGAGAGCGTATAAATCTGTAGGGAAAGGAAGGCGGGGTAGGGGTCGTCCTAGAAAAGGTTGGAGGGAAGGGGTAAAGGAGGTTTTGTGGGCGAGGGGCTTGGACTTCCAGCAAGCATGTGTGAGCGTGTTAGATAGGAGTGAATGGAGACGAATGGTTTTTTGGGACATGACGATCTGTTGGAGTGTGAGCAGGGTAACATTTTGTGAAGGGATTCAGGGAAACCAGTTAATTGATTTAGTTGGACTTGAGTCCTGGAAATGGGAAGTACAATGCCTGCACTTTAAAGGAGGGGTCTGAGATAGTGACAGCTGAGAGGGACTATTCTCAGCTGTCGTATCTGAGCTCCTCTGCAAAGACTGATTATGTATGAGTGTGGTGAAAGTGTTGAATGATGATGAAAGCATTTTCTTTTTGGGGATTTTCTTTCTTTTTGGGTCACCCTGCCTCGGTGGGAGACGGCCGACTTGTTGAAAAAAAAAAAAAAAAAAAAATATATATATATATATATATATATATATATTATATATATATATATATATATATATATATATATACATACATACATACATACATACATACATACATACATACATACATACATACATACATACATACCACTGTGAAGAAATAGCGAAATTCCAAGCGCTTGATAATGTGAAGTCACGAAAGCGCTTGGAATTTCGCTATTTTTTCACAGTTTTGTTCTGCATATTGTGATATCACCTGTTTACTGTGATCTTATTGCATATATATATATATATATATATATATATATATATATATATATATATATATATATATATATAAATATATAAATATATAAATATATATATATTTATATATATTTATATATATATATATATATATATATATATATATATATATATATATATATATATATATATATATATATATATGCAAAAAGATCACAGTAAACAGGTGATATCAAATATGCAAGAAAACACTATGAAAAATAGAAGAATTCCAAGCGCTTCGTGACTACTCACATTATCAAGGAACTATGATAATGTGAGTAGTCACGAAAGCGCTTGGAATTCTTCTATTTTTCATAGTGGTTTTCTTGCATATATATATATATATATATATATATATATATATATATATATATATATATATATATATATATATTTATATTTATATATATTCATATATATTCATATATATATATATATATATATATATATATATATATATATATATATATATATATATATATATATATATATATATATATATAAGAGCCTAACGAACTAGGCTTGTACATTGTGTGATCTCTTGAGGCAGGACAATGTGTCGTGGGGTCGAACCCTGGCCTGCTGTAGTTTGGTAAATGATTCAAAACCACTTGTTTCGTGGTTTCATTGCTCTCTTTCTCTAGATACAGATGAATTAAGCAGCGAAGCAAATGCAGAAGCACTCAGTCATAGTTTGGAGACAAGATCTGAAAGTAATAAGGTATCATCAACCCATCTTTTATAAAGTACTATTTTAGATTTAATTTGATAGTTGTCAAGACAGGTCTGATTATCATAACAAAGTAATACATTAGCCACAGCTGGTACTGAAGGAGAAGTCAGTTTGTATACACACACATGGCATTGGCCACTTGCTCTGATTAATTTTTTCTCTCTTAAGAGAAATCCGGATGGGCAACTGACTTTGAATTTAAGGCAACAATTTATATGCTATACGTTAAGTTCCTTTTAATTTTTGCTTATATTCAAATACTTGTGACGGGGCAAAAACCAACGTAACGTCCCTCGTAATGTTCATTTTCTCTTAAAAGTTAACAGTTGGAGGAAGGGTTGGATATAGTGAAGAAATAAAGCTTCATTAATATGGTCTACGTCAGTGGTCCTCAACCTTCCTACACAAGTGATATTTAATGGTCAAATGTGTGAGGAGGTCCGTACGATTTGTTGACACTGTGGAACCTACATAAAAGTGAATTCATAATTTCATGTGAGGGCCACATAAATTTCCTAGAAGGGCCACATGCGGCCCTAAGGTTGGGGAACCCTTCCTCTACATCATTTTCCTTTTCCGCTGTAAATACAGAAATATAGAGTTTAAATAATAATCTTTTAAATCGTTTTTGATGTTTCTGTATTATTTATTCTCGAGATTACATTGACGCAATACGTTATATCAGGCAGTAATGAACGAACGGTAATTCAGAGGAAACTGCATCCTCTAAATGAAGAACAAGTTGATACATCACACGCCCACACTCGTCACATTACGTCACACGCCCACACTCGTCACATTACGTCACACACTCGTCACATTACGTCTACACGCCCACACTCGTCATATTACGTCTACACGCCCACACTCGTCACATTACGTCTACACGCATCCTACTATGTCTATAATTTTCTAGTTTCACTCTTGTAGGTGTTGTAGAGGGCCCTGATAAGTGCTGTAGAGGGCTCTGGTAGGTGCTGTAGAGGGTCCTGCTAGGTGCTGTAGAGGGCCCTGGTAGGTGCTGTAGAGGGCCCTGGTAGGTGCTGTAGAGGGCCCTGGTAGGTGCTGTAGAGGGCCCTGGTAGGTGACACGCAGGTGGTGATGTCACTCGGTGAGTGTACACCAGAGATCAAAATACAATGGTCGGTGTTTTATTCAGCTTAGTCAAGTTATTCCGCGAGGGGGAAGGTGATCCCTCAGTTAACCAACATCAGGTTGTATCTTTAATTTTTAAAGAGGTGAACTGGTAAGCCAGTGGAAGGCCTCGATCATATGACCATAAGCTGCAGTGGCGGGTCATCATTAGACTAAGACCCGCGTCAGGTGACATTTGTTCTCTTTCCTGTCTAATCTTGACTCACGAGATCGTAATAACAGCGTGGGGTTAGAACCCATGGTGAGTGTTTTTTTCCCCTGACTTATCTTGTACGTAAGTACCACTGCTAACTTAAGCACCCCATCACTGCTAAGTTAAGCACCCCATCACTGCTAAGTTAAGCACCCCATCACTGCTAAGTTAAGCACCCCATCACTGCTAACTTAAGCTCCCCATCACTGCTAAGTATCCTATCACTTACATATTTTAGATTTTAGTCTGTGGGGAGGTTAAGAAGGGGGAGGGAAAGGAAAGACAAATCAACAAATGGGAGAATGTCCAGGGAAGGGGAAGATAAAGGAAGGTGAGACAACAGTGGAGATTAACAATTGTCAGCACCTCCTGGCAGTGCTGGCACTGTCATCAAGAATGTATTGTTCCAGTGATTAAAGACACCACAGTGTTTACCTCCTATCCCCCCAGACTGATGGTGCGCTCATGCAGCAAGATCAAACTGTATGATCCAGTCTGTGAACTCTGCAGTGTCTTTATCCAAACTGTATGATCCAGTCTGTGAACCCTGAAGTGTCTTCATCCAGACTGTATGATCCAGTCTGTGAACTCTCTGACAGTGTTTCATCCAAGACTGTATGATCCAGTCTGTGAACCCTGAAGTGTCTTCATCCAGACTGTATGATCCAGTCTGTGAACCCTGAAGTTTTTCATCAGACTGTATGATCCAGTCTGTGAACCTGAAGTGCTTCATCCAGACTGTATGATCCAGTCTGTGAACCCTGAAGTGTCTTCATCCAGACTGTATGATCCAGTCTGTGAACCCTGAAGTGTCTTCATCCAGACTGTATGATCCAGTCTGTGAACCCTGAAGTGTCTTCATCCAGACTGTATGATCCAGTCTGTGAACCCTGAAGTGTCTTCATCCAGACTGTATGATCCAGTCTGTGAACCCTGAAGTGTCTTCATCCAGACTGTATGATCCAGTCTGTGAACTCTGCAGTGTCTTTATCCAAACTGTATGATCCAGTCTGTGAACCCTGAATTTCTTCATCAGACTGTAGACCAGTCTGTGAACTAGTTTCATCCAGACTGTATGATCCAGTCTGTGAACCCTGAAGTGTCTTCATCCAGACTGTATGATCCAGTCTGTGAACTCTGCAGTGTCTTTATCCAAACTGTATGATCCAGTCTGTGAACCCTGAAGTGTCTTCATCCAGACTGTATGATCCAGTCTGTGAACCCTGAAGTGTCTTCATCCAGACTGTATGATCCAGTCTGTGAACTCTGAAGTGTCTTCATCCAGACTGTATGATCCAGTCTGTGAACCCTGAAGTGTCTTCATCCAGACTGTATGATCCAGTCTGTGAACCCTGAAGTATCTTCATCCAAACTGTATGATCCAGTCTGTGAACTCTGCAGTGTCTTCATCCAGACTGTATGATCCAGTCTGTGAACCCTGAAGTGTCTTCATCCAGACTGTATGATCCAGTCTGTGAACTTTGAAGTGTCTTCATCCAGACTGTATGATCCAGTCTGTGAACTCTGCAGTGTCTTCATCCAGACTGTATGATCCAGTCTTGTATGAAGTGTGACGCAGCAGCCAGTTCTGAGACTACTGGAGTGACCTCAGGTCTCTCATTCAGTCAGGTGTTCGGGCAACCAGTGATTACCACGGTCTCACATCCCTTGTATAACCCTGCAATACCCAGGCAGGGGTACACAGTATTGCAGGGTTACATACTGGGTGCGATCACGTATACAATAAAGTATCTAGAGACAGGTACGGTAATAGGGTGAACGACACATGAAATACATGTGTGGTGCACAGGAAGACATGAGCACCTCGGACTTCAAATAAGCGCAACTTACAGAGCCTCTAATGTCTGCAATCAGCGGCTGTGTTTAACGCCACCACACACAACAGAGCAATGGACATTTTAGATAAATCCATTGATTGAATTGTTCTTAAACAACACGGAAAGCACAGGGCATGACTTGACCTCTCGATCCAGATCACACTCACATGACCTTGGTCTTACCTACACCTGACTCACTCTTCATCTCGCCTACACCTACACGGGATGGGACATCATAACTTTCCCAGTCTTGATGATGAATAAGAACTGGTGATAGTAGAAGAAGAGGTAATCAGTCCCTCAGCCCAGATGAAGATTTTCACCATCGTAGTCTTGAGGAATCTCCAGATTCATCAAGACTACGTTAAACACTATATCTACACTAGGATGAATTACCTCATCATCTACCGAGTTTGAACACCTCCCATAACCTCTGTATTGGAATGATGAAGCTACTAGGTGGCGAAACGTCTTCAGAATGATGATACCCAGGTGTTGCACACGTCTTATTCATTATATTGTCAGTATTGTATACTGTTACTGCTACCATTCCCAGTCTTACTTGGAATCAAAGTTAAAAAAAAACAGCCTAAAACCTAACCTAACTTAAAATAACTCAACCTAATCAAATTTAATTTAATCTAACAAAAATGGGAAAACTGTGAGTAAAACTGATTGTAGATGATTCTTTATTGTACGTTTCTCCATATATTGATGAACGTTCCACCAACATCTCTGAGATCAGTGTCTTACTAACCTAACTTTAGTTGACTTAACCTAACTTTTTATGTGTGACTTTTTTCCTATGACTTTATTGCCTGTCACCCTCTGCCTCGCCCAACACAGGTCGCCGCCATTATCAGCGCTATACATGTCGTGGTTTTGTTTTAGCGCTATACATGTCGTGGTTTTGTCTCAGCGCTATACATGTCGTGGTTTTGTTTCAGCGCTATACATGTCGTGGTTTTGTCTCAGCGCTATACATGTCGTGGTTTTGTTTCAGCGCTATACATGTCGTGGTTTTGTTTCAGCGCTATACATGTCGTGGTTTTGTCTCAGCGCTATACATGTCGTGGTTTTGTTTCAGCGCTATACATGTCGTGGTTTTGTCTCAGCGCTATACATGTCGTGGTTTTGTCTCAGCGCTATACATGTCGTGGTTTTGTCTCAGCGCTATACATGTCGTGGTTTTGTCTCAGCGCTATACATGTCGTGGTTTTGTCTCAGCGCTATACATGTCGTGGTTTTGTCTCAGCGCTATACATGTCGTGGTTTTGTCTCAGCGCTATACATGTCGTGGTTTTGTCTCAGCGCTATACATGTCGTGGTTTTGTCTCAGCGCTATACATGTCGTGGTTTTGTCTCAGCGCTATACATGTCGTGGTTTTGTCTCAGCGCTATACATGTCGTGGTTTTGTCTCAGCGCTATACATGTCGTGGTTTTGTCTCAGCGCTATACATGTCGTGGTTTTGTCTCAGCGCTATACATGTCGTGGTTTTGTCTCAGCGCTATACATGTCGTGGTTTTGTCTCAGCGCTATACATGTCGTGGTTTTGTCTCAGCGCTATACATGTCGTGGTTTTGTCTCAGCGCTATACATGTCATGGTTTTGTCTCAGCGCTATACATGTTGTGATTTTGTTCACTTGTTTTTTATAAAGCCTCGTGTAGGGGTCACGTCGTAATAAAAATGAAGTTATCTTTTCTTATACGTGTCTCCACTAATTTCTTGCTGCATGTGTCTACTGCGCTATTTTCCAGGATGTCATAAATTCTGAGGAGGTCATTTCATTTTTTTCAGGACCTGGATGACTGCACTCTTCTCCGACCGCCCTGCCACTTCCCGTTTTGTGTACTTGCAAACTCTTGGGTAGGGACACGCTTCGTGTGCCTGCTTGCAAACTCTTAGGCAGGGACACGCTTCGTGTGCCTGCTTGCAAACTCTTAGGCAGGGACACGCTTCGTGTGCCTGCTTGCAAACTCTTAGGCAGGGACACGCTTCGTGTGCCTGCTTGCAAACTCTTGGGTAGGGACACGCTTCGTGTTGCATTATAATAAAAATGCTTAATAGGGCAAAGTCGTAACTTGACGATAGGTGTCCCTTCATGTGCAGGGAATAATAACACCCCTGTGTGCAAAGATCACTTCTTGTAAGCAATCTACCACTTAGGATTTCATTACACTTCTCACTTTGCCTATTTGTAATATCCCCAGTTAGGTGGACATGCATGATTTTCATTCTTAAATAGTCGTACTAGTCACTTTCTGACACAGTGGTATAGTGGCGTCTGGAGAGGAAATTGTAGTCATACTGGTCACTGTCTAGTACCAGTGGTGTAGTGGAGTTCAGAGAGGACAGTCGTACTTCAGGGTTGGCTGCTGTAGCTGTCCTCTTGACATATTTTACACTTTAAACTGAAACGACTGGTTGTACCTCTTCAGGCGGTCATCAGTAGTCTTTGGTTGACAAGGCGCTTTAACTCACCATTGCCGTTTGGTGAGAAGAGACAGTATAATTCTTGGTAACAGATACTGACTAGTGCTTCACAAAACATGGAAGCGAACACAAGGACATATTTATTATAAAACGTTTCCGTCCTTGGACCATGATGAAGGTTCAAGGACCGAAGCTTTTTCTAATATGTCTTAGTGTTTGCTCAAGTCTTTTTAAATCGAGAAAAGGTTTGTCTTGCAGTCTGTGAGCACACTACCTAACATGAACTGACATCAAGGTTAAATGTTGCAGCTTCACTTAGTTGCATGTTTCCCACTACAGCGACATGTTGCAATTGAAGGGAGGTCTTGTCCTTCGCCATTACAAATGTACTTCTTGAGGAGATCTGCATTGTCTTGCCTGCCCTCTGATGATTAGGTTTAACTGCCGTCTGTACGAATGATAATATTTGGCCTTGTGATGTTCCCTCTCACTCGGCCAGTCGTGACAACTTGTTGTTCTTGGCAAGTAGCCACTCTTCTGATAACTCATGAAATGGTCAGGGTGGTCTTGTAACCTACTTCCTCTGTACCACGTTTTCAACCACGTCTTCAGTTAGTACTTCAGATGTACCACGAGACAACGTCTCTCAGACACATCGCATGTCCAAGCAAATGAACCAGTCACTTCGACACTGCGTCAGACGTCCCTGGCATGGTGAGATTGACCACCACCAAATGAGGCTTAATATTAATACCATCACAGTTCACATGCAACTTTGTATATTTTTAACTATAGTTTAAGACCGTGGTAAAAACGACGCTGACACTAAATCAGAAAGTTGGTCTTACAGTGTACTGACTCTTCACTACAACCGATTTTCTTAGGAGAACACTGTTTTAAGTCAGTGGTTTGGTGATACATACAAAATAAGGAATAAGACACTTGTGTACAGTTCGCTTTAATAAATCAAACATATCGCCAAACATGTTCTGTACATAAGTGTCTTTTTCATTACATTTTTTTTTATTATAACTTAAGTCCTGACTTGAGAGGCTGGCATCCAAATGTACGAAGAGTGTAGCTGGCAGCAGAGGAGTCACCCTACTATATGCTTCATAATATCCATGCACTTCAAGGCAGAACTTATCATCCTGCAATAATGTACTTAGGCCATGTCATGTGAGGAACACCAACAAAGATTACGTCAGTTACAGTAATAATAGTGAATGGCGCCTAGCCAAGCAGCTGGGTTGTGACACGTGTAGCAGAGTCACCCTTTTTACCAGCCTTTACATTATTATAATAATATTTATTTCTACAAGTGCATGTACAAGGTATACAGGCCTAGCTGACATCAATGACATATTACTATATAGAAAGCCGCTTGTTATGCAGAGCATTACGGGCAAATTAGGTCAATTTTGTCCCAAGATGTGACCCACACCAGTCCACTAACACCCAGGTACCCATTTACTGATGGGTGAACATGTACAGCAGGTGTCTTATGGAAACACGTCCTAATGTCTTCCAGCCGTACCGGGGATCAACACCCCTGACCAGCCGTACCGGGGATCAACACCCCCGACCAGCCGTACCGGGGATCAACACCCGACCAGCCGTACCGGGATCAACACCCCGACCAGCCGTACCGGGGATCAACACCCCGACCAGCCGTACCGGGGATCAACACCCCCGACCAGCCGTACCGGGGATCAACACCCCCGACCAGCCGTACCGGGGATCAACACCCCCGACCAGCCGTACCGGGGATCAACACCCCCGACCAGCCGTACCGGGGATCAACACCCCCGACCAGCCGTACCGGGGATCAACACCCCGACCAGCCGTACCGGGGATCAACACCCCGACCAGCCGTCCCGGGGGATCAACACCCCCGACCAGCCGTACCGGGGATCAACACCCCCGACCAGCCGTACCGGGGATCCACACCCCCGACCAGCCGTACCGGGGATCAACACCCCCGACCAGCCGTACAGGGGATCAACACCCCCGACCATCCGTACCGGGGATCAACACCCCTACCATCCGTACCGGGATCAACACCCCGACCAGCTGTACCGGGGATCAACACCCCCGACCAGCCGTACAGGGGATCAACACCCCCGACCAGCCGTACCGGGGATCAACACCCCCGATCAGCCGTACCGGGGATCAAAACCCCCGACCAGCCGTACCGGGGATCAACACCCCCGACCAGCCGTACCGGGGATCAACACCCCCGACCAGCCGTACCGGGGATCAACACCCCCGACCAGCCGTACCGGGGATCAACACCCCCGACCAGCCGTACCGGGGATCAACACCCCCGACCACCCGTACCGGGGATCAACACCCCCGACCAGCTGTACCGGGGATCAACACCCCCGACCAGCCGTACAGGGATCAACACCCCCGACCAGCCGTACCGGGGATCAACACCCCCGATCAGCCGTACCGGGGATCAAAACCCCCGACCAGCCGTACCGGGGATCAACACACCCGACCAACCGTACCGGGGATCAACACCCCCGACCAGCCGTACCGGGGATCAACACCCCCGACCAGCCGTACCGGGATCAACACCCCCGACCAGCCATACCGGGGATCAACACCCCCGACCAACCGTACCGGGGATCAACACTCCCGACCAGCCATACCGGGGATCAACACTCCCGACCAGCCGTACCGGGGATCAACACTCCCGACCAGCCGTACCGGGGATCAACACCCCCGACCAGCCGTACCGGGGATCAACACCCCGACCAGCCGTACCGGGGATCAACACTCCCGACCAGCCGTACCGGGGATCAACACCCCCGACCAGCCGTACCGGGGATCAACACTCCCGACCAGCCGTACCGGGGATCAACATACCCGACCAGCCGTACCGGGGATCAACACCCCCGACCAGCCATACATGTGATCAACACTCCCGACCAGCCGTACCGGGGATCAACACCCCCGACCAGCCATACATGTGATCAACACCCCCGACCAGCCGTACCGGGGATCAACACCCCCGACCAGCCGTACCGGGGATCAACACTCCCGACCAGCCGTACCGGGGATCAACATTTCCGACCAGCCGTACCGGGGATCAACACCCCCGACCAGCCATACATGTGATCAACACTCCCGACCAGCCGTACCGGGGATCAACACCCCCGACCAGCCATACATGTGATCAACACCCCGACCAGCCGTACCGGGGATCAACACCCCCGATCAGCCGTACCGGGGATCAACACCCCCGACCAGCCGTACCGGGGATCAACACCCCCGACCAGCCGTACCGGGGTTCAACACCCCCGACCACAGTGTGTTTAGAGCGAAACATTGTCTATCAACTAAGGCTTTGTTTTACCTTTCAGATGTATAATGATTGCATTATCAGTAGCATATTTGTAACCGTTACAGACCACATACTACAGGACCACCATAGGACCACTACATGCTACAGGACTATCACAGGACCACGAAATATTACAAGACCATCACAGGACCACCACATGCTGCTGAACTACCACAAGGTCTCTTATTACAACCTCAGGTTCAATGGCCTGTTAACCTGAGTGTAAAGGGAGCTTGGAGCAAAGAAACACAGTAGAAGATGTATTGAAATTGTATTTCCTTCAAAAAATCAGTTAGATTAATTCCAGACTTTTGTCTTTTCCTTCACCAAGTATAACAAAGTGCTATTTACACATATGTACACTATATACAAAGGAGTAGTGTTTAGTGCACGCCACAGTTGTCTAGGCTAAGCAGCAGCCAAAAGACAGACAACTTTCCACAACCAGCTCTATGCAGGAATTCCAATGACAAACCGCGAGTGGTAACCACGTCACCTTTGTCATTGTTAAACTCGCATTTTAATTGGCTGAACCGAGTCGTTGATTTGATGATGGGGCCCCATCACCAAACCCTTAACGATGGTTCGCTGGTTGGAGGGGAGCCTATGTGGGTGTGTTTAACATGCTCCGAATAAAGGTTACATACTATTTGCATGCAACATCTCTAAATATTACAAGATCACCACCACAGGTCCACTCAGAGCACCACAGATCAACGGACCACCTTAAAACAACGGACCACCTTAGACCTTAGTCACACACAGTCACTGCTGGTTTGTAGTCACACAGCCACTGCTGGCTTGTAATCACGCACAGTCACTGCTGCCTTGTAGTCAGTCACTGCTGGCTTGTAGTCACACAGTCACTGCTGGCTTGTAGTCACATACAGTCACTGCTGGCTTGTAGTCACACACAGTCACTGCTGGCTTGTAGTCACACACAGTCACTGCTGGCTTGTAGTCACACACAGTCACTGCTGCCTTGTAGTCACACAGTCACTGCTGGCTTGTAGTCACACAAAGTCACTGCTGCCTTGTAGTCACACAGTCACTGCTGGATTGTAGTCACACAGTCACTGCTGAGTCTCTGCTGTTGAGAGCCTGTGGCTGTATCACATCATGCTGTAGTTCAGTCACTGCTGGCTTGTAGTCACAATCAGCTGCTGGTTTAATCACCACAGTCACTGCTGTTAACACAGTCACTGTGGCTTAGTCACACACAGTCACTGCTGGCTTGTAGTCACACACAGTCACTGCTGGCTTATAATCACGCACAGTCACTGCTGGCTTGTAGTCACACAGTCACTGCTGGCTTGTATACACAGTCACTGCTGGCTTGTAGTCACACAGTCACTGCTGGCTTGTAGTTACACAGTCATTGCTGGCTTGTAGTCACACACAGTCACTGCTGGCTTGTAGTTACACAGTCATTGCTGGCTTGTAGTCACACAGTCACTGCTGGCTTGTAGTCACACAGTCACTGCTGGCTTGTAGTCACACAGTCACTGCTGGCTTGTAGTCACACACAGTCACTGCTGGCTTGTAGTCACACACAGTCACTGCTGGCTTGTAATCACGCACAGTCACTGCTGGCTTGTAGTTACACAGTCATTGCTGGTTTGTAGTCACACAGCCACTGCTGGCTTGTAGTCACACACAGTCACTGCTGGCTTGTAGTCACACAGTCACTGCTGGCTTGTAGTCACACACAGTCACTGCTGGCTTGTAGTCACACAGTCACTGCTGGCTTGTAGTCACACACAGTCACTGCTGGCTTGTAGTCACACACAGTCACTGCTGGCTTGTAATCACGCACAGTCACTGCTGGCTTGTAGTCACACACAGTCACTGCTGGCTTGTAGTCTACAATCAGTCAGTTGCTGGCTTGTAGTCACACACAGTCACTGCTGCATTGTAGTCACACACAGTCACTGCTGCCTTGTAGTCACACACTGTCACTGCTGGCTTGTAGTCACACAGTCAGTGCTGCCTTGTAGTCACACAGTCACTGCTGCCTTGTAGTCACACACAGTCAGTGCTGGCTTGTAGTCACACAAAGTCACTGCTGCATTGTAGTCACACAGTCACTGCTGGCTTGTAGTCACACACAGTCACTGCTGGCTTGTAGTCACACACAGTCACTGCTGCATTGTAGTCACACACAGTCACTGCTGCCTTGTAGTCACAGTCACTGCTGGCTTGTAGTCACACACAGTCACTGCTGGCTTGTAGTCACACACAGTCACTGCTGCCCTGTAGTCACACACAGTCACTGCTGGCTTGTAGTTACACAGTCATTGCTGGCTTGTAGTCACACAGTCACTGCTGGCTTGTAGTCACACACAGTCACTGCTGGCTTGTAGTCATACACAGTCACTGCTGGCTTGTAGTCATACACAGTCACTGCTGGCTTGTAGTCACACACAGTCACTGCTGCCTTGTAGTCACACACAGTCACTGCTGCCTTGTAGTCACACACAGTCACTGCTGCCTTATAGTCACACACAGTCACTGCTGCCTTGTAGTCACACACAGTCACTGCTGGCTTATAGTCACACAGTCACTGCTGGCTTGTAGTCACACAGTCACTGCTGCCTTGTAGTCACACACAGTCACTGCTGCTTGTAGTCAACACATCACTGCTGGCTTGTAGTCATACACAGTCACTGCTGGCTTGTAGTCATACAGTCACTGCTGCCTTGTAGTCATACACAGTCACTGCTGCCTTGTAGTCACACACAGTCACTGCTGCCTTGTAGTCACACACAGTCACTGCTGCCTTGTAGTCACACACAGTCACTGCTGGCTTGTAGTCACACACAGTCACTGCTGCCCTGTAGTCACACACAGTCACTGCTGGCTTGTAGTTACACAGTCATTGCTGGCTTGTAGTCACACAGTCACTGCTGGCTTGTAGTCACACACAGTCACTGCTGGCTTGTAGTCATACACAGTCACTGCTGGCTTGTAGTCATACACAGTCACTGCTGGCTTGTAGTCACACACAGTCACTGCTGCCTTGTAGTCACACACAGTCACTGCTGCCTTGTAGTCACACACAGTCACTGCTGCCTTATAGTCACACACAGTCACTGCTGCCTTGTAGTCACACACAGTCACTGCTGGCTTATAGTCACACAGTCACTGCTGGCTTGTAGTCACACAGTCACTGCTGCCTTGTAGTCACACACAGTCACTGCTGGCTTGTAGTCACACACAATCACTGCTGGCTTGTAGTCATACACAGTCACTGCTGGCTTGTAGTCATACAGTCACTGCTGCCTTGTAGTCATACACAGTCACTGCTGCCTTGTAGTCACACACAGTCACTGCTGCCTTGTAGTCACACACAGTCACTGCTGCCTTGTAGTCACACACAGTCACTGCTGGCTTGTAGTCACGCCCTAGAACCAGGGTGTCGTCAGCAGTGTTGGACATTATACCCAGCATCACAATTATTGCATGTTATAATAAGCAGAGGTCGTAATATTGATACTTCTCTGATGGCGTAATAAGCAGCTGACACAGTAGTTGAGACTCAGACACAGACAAATGACTTACACTTGTTAATAAACCAGTATGGGCGCACCTCGGCTCCAGGCCAATATTAAAATCTTTCAGTTTATGTTACAATTTGTTCTCACGTACTCCACACACACACACACATACATATATATATATATATATATATATATATATATATATTAAAATATATATATATATATATATATATATATATATATATATATATATATATATATATGTCGTGCCGATTAGGTAAAACTGGTCAATTAGCAAGAACTCATTTAAAATTAAGTCCTTTCTAAAATTTTCTTATACGTTTAAAGATATATTTTTTCATTTATGTTAATGTAAAATTTATAATTTTGTACCAAGAGAAACTTTGAAAACCTACCTAACCTTATTACAACAAGCGCAATTTAATTTAGCCTAACCCAACTAAATATATTTTAGATACGTTAACATTAATTTAATAATAAACAAACACATTGAAATATATTTTTTTCGTTATGTTCAGAATGATTTTGGCGAAATTATTGCATACACAATTTTTCACTTGTCTTATATGGCAAGGTGAGCGTTGCTATTTAAGCCAAAATCGCGAGTTTTACCTAATCGGCACGACATATATATATATATAAACACCATAAGAAGGTTAGCATAGGCACCACTGTGACCACAGATGCAAGTTTTTGCAGACGAACCTCCCTCCAGCGTGGCCGTGACGGATTCTAGCTCAGGTCCTCTCAAAGCCGTCATCATGACTGGATTAAGAGCTGATGGGCTCTTAATCCTGTGGGTTAGAGCTTTCCATGGCTGTAAACCCATCACCTGTTCTCCAGGCGCTGTGTGACCCTTACGGCTTTTGTGCTTACCATGACTGGTAGTAATGTAAGAATGAACAAAGCTTCTTACTGTGTGTGTATAGTGAACGTCACAGGTCATGTACACACGTCTCAGGTCATGTACACGTCACAGGTCATGTACACACGTCTCAGGTCATGTACACACGTCACAGGTCATGTACACACGTCACAGGTCATGTCTACACGTCCCAGGTCATGTACACACGTCAGGTCATGTCACGTTCAGTCATGTACACGTCAGGTCATGCACACGTCCGGTCATGTACACACGTCACAGGTCATGTACACGTCTCAAGTCATGTACACACGTCACAGGTCATGTACACACGTCACAGGTCATGTACACACGTCACAGGCCATGTACACACGTCTCAAGTCATGTACACACGTCACAGGTCATATACACGTCTCAAGTCATGTACACACGTCACAGGTCATGTACACACGTCACAGGCCATGTACACACGTCTCAAGTCATGTACACACGTTACAGGTCATGTACACACGTCACAGGTCATGTACACACGTCTCAGGTCATGTACACATTTCATTGTTTTCTTCTTCATGTAATAATAATAATACTAATACTACTACTAATAATAATATTGTACTCGCACAGCATGTAGAGATTTATGTAAGTTGTGGTAGGTGTTGAACCATGAAATGGTGTACGTCACCAGCACAGTGATATATTTACCACGAACACGGACATTGTGCGTTTGTTTCTTTGTCAGTGTTCACTGTACGATGCCTGAGGGCTCGTACAGCGCTTAAGCCAAAGAAAAACACATATAGAGAAGATAGAATGCATTGTGTGGTATATGATCCCAATGAAAAGTATGAAGGGTACGTTGGAATGCTTTGTGCCATGAATCTAATAGAGTATATACAGAAGATTGGAATATCTCTGTAAATCCTTGTGTATTCCTGCTTGTGTGTGAGTGTATGTGTATGTGTTTGTATACTTACCTACTCACTTATGTGGTTGCAGGGGTCGAGTCACAGCTCCTGGCCCTACCTCTTCGTTAGTCGCTACCAGGTCCACTCCCTGTTCCATGAGTTTCATCGTATCTCTTTTAAAGCTTTAAGAACATAAGAAAGAAGGAACACTGCAGCAGGCCTACTGGTCCATGCGAGGCAGTGTATGGATCCTGCCTCCACCACATCACTCTCCAGATTATTCCACATCCTGACAACTCTATCACTGAAGAAATACTTCTTGATTTCTGTGTGTACTCACCTAGTTGTGGTTGCAGGGGTCGATTCACAGCTCCTGGCCCCGAAACAGCTTCCCGTGCCGGGAATCGAACCCGGGCCTGTGTATGTGTGTGTAAAATGAATGAAACTAAAATGCAGTTGTATACACATCAAGTATCCTTGACTAGTGGTATACAGGTGATACACAGCCTCAGTGACCCTACTGAATGAGATGTGTTGTGGACCCAGTGCATCATCCAGTAGAAATGTGATGGGGCTGGGTACACAGGGTAGGTATCAGGGGGCAGGGTACACAGGGTTGGTATCAGGGGGGCAGGGGACACAGGGTAGGTATCAGGGGGCAGGGGACACAGGGGTAGGTATCAGGGGGCAGGGGACACAGGGTAGGTATTAGGGTGCAGGGGACACATGGTAGGGATCAGGGGACACAGGGTAGGTATCAGGGGGGCAGGGGACACAGGGTAGGTATCAGGGGGGCAGGGGACACAGGGTAGGTATCAGGGGGGCAGGGGACACAGGGTAGGTATCAGGGGGCAGGGGACACAGGGTAGGGATCAGGGGACACAGGGTAGGTATCAGGGGGCAGGGGACACAGGGTAGGTAGCAAGGGGCAGGAAAGTAATATAACCAGAAATGTAAGGACACACGTGGTTCATGCTTGTAAACAAATCTTGTCGATGACGTGTTAATGAAGGGGGGGGGTGCTCTGGGGCAGCTGAAGGGGTGCCTGCATGAAGGAGCACTTGGATCAGATTTGATTCAAGGGCGCCTTGGATCAAACCTAATTGCCTTCAGTTTTCCAGACGTTGTATGACCCCCTTACAGTTTAAGTTTTCAACAAGCTGGACAACTCCCTTCTACAAGTGCCTGATCAGCTGGGTTGTGATGGCCATGTGATCCTGCGAGTCGCTAACACAAACAACCTAGTTGACCAGGCTGTGACCTGGGAAGCCTGGCCTCAGGCTGGACTGCGTGGGTAGAAGATACCTCGAAACCGGTGATAGGTAAAGCACAGGTGAATCAGTGGTCGCTGCTGCCGTGCTCTTTAGTGACATTCAGACCCCGGGTTATCCTAGCTTCAATTCTATATAATTTACAATATAAAATCATTGTAAAAGTTAAAAATATGTCGGAGTTGCAAATAAAAACTTGTGGTATTGTACAAGATGATGGGGGTGGCCCACCTTCATGGTGAGCCCACCTTCATGGCGAGCTCACCTTCATGGTGAGCCCACCTTCATGGTGAGCCCACCTTCATGGTGAGCCCACCTTCATGGTGAGCCCACCTACATGGTGGCTCACCTTCATGGTGAGCCCACCTTCATGGCGAGCTCACCTTCATGGTGAGCCCACCTTCATGGTGAGCCCACCTTCATGGTGAGCCCACCTTCATGGTGAGCCCACCTTCATGGTGTGCTCACCCGGCCAGTGTTGCCACACCCGCGCCTGGGGGCACACTCTCAACGGGTCATCTTATGACGCACACCGCCGCTCTCTCAAGTCTTCCTCACCAAGAAACTAACGAACTTTACCACTGATCTGAATAAAAAAACTGAAAGTGTTAAGAAATTAACGTTGACTACTAAGTCAGAAAAAACCCACGTAGTAAAATGAGGCTAGATTGTGTGATAGTATAAGCATTAAATAAGAAAATTGCAACGCTACGACAATAATTTTTGCAACATTCAGTTTACTGGAAGCTTTGTCAATACCGTAATAAATGTCCTGGTGCTGCATTTCTCTTATTTACATATTTTACGATATGTGTTATCTTTGACCAGCATAAGGTCAATCATACTAGACACCTCATACAGTGTTATGCTGCGCCCACTACTATGACCCCTCACAAATAAAAATTATAAATTTATAATTTTCCAGTGAGATGAAAATATAGTAAGTATGGAATCATGTTACGGTGCCCCGTGGCCTGATCGCTAAAGCTCTCGCTTCACACGGCGAGGGTCCGCGTTCGATTCCCAGCTCGGGTAGAAACATTGGGCGTGTTTCTTTACACCGGTTGTCTATGTTCACCCATCAGTAAAATGGGTACCTGGGAGTTAGTCGACTGGTGTGGGTCGCATCCTGGGACAAGGACCTAATTTGCCCGAAATGCTCTGCATAACAAGGGACTTTCTATATAGTAGTATGTCATTGATGTCAGCTAGGCCTGTATACCTTGTACATGTACTTGTAGTAAATAAAGATATTATTATTATTATGTAGTTGTGTTAAGTTAGATTTTTTTTAATGAATGGAAAACTCACATGTTATTTGCATACTGGGATTCATTGTGTTGATATAATCTTAAAGTAATAGGCTGTAAATCAACCAGCAAGTCTCGTAACATTGAACTAAAACTTCCATCTAACAGTCTTTTATGTATGTCATAAAAATTGTCTTGATTATTAACCACGACTGGTTATTAACCCAGGATAACCCAAGAAAACCAAGCAATGTGGCTTATATCCGTTGGGGTCCCTAAATATTCTTCACTAGGATGCAACCCACAACAGCTACCTGGAGGGTATTCTGGGGGTCAACACCCCCGCGGCCCGGTCCACGACCAGATCTCCCGGTGGATCAGGGCCTGATCAACCAGGCTGTTACTGCTGGCTGCACGCAGTTCAACGTACGAACCACAGCCCGGCTGATCCGGCACCGACTTTAGGTATCTGTCCAACTCCCTCTTGAAGACAACCAGAGGTCTACTGGTAATGCCCCTTATGGCTGGTGGGAGGCTGCTGAACAGTCTTGGGCCCCGGACACTTATTGCGTTTTCTCTTTGTGTACCAGTGACGCCCCTACTTTTCACTGGGGGTATGTTGCATCGCCTGCCAAGTCTTTTGCTTTCGTAGGGAGTGATTTCTGTGTGCATATTAGGAACCAGTCCCTCCAGAATCTTTTAAGTATAGATTATGATATAGTATCTCTCTCGCCTGCGCTCCAGTGAGCACAAGTCAAGTGCTTCCAGGCGTTCCCAGTAGTTAAGGTGTTTGATGGAACTTGTATGTGCAGTAAAGGTTCTCTGTACATTCTCTAGATCTGCAATTTCACCTGCCTTGAATGAGGATGTTAATGTACAGCAGTATTCTAACCTAGAGAGAACAAGTGATTTAAATAGGATCATCATTGGCTTAGCATCTCTTGTCTTGAATGTTCTCATTATCCATCCTATCAGTTTCCTCGCAGATGTGATAAAGGCATTGTTGTGGTCCATGAAGGTGAGGTCTTCGGACATTACCACTCCCAGGTCCTTTACATTACTTTTCCGCTCTATTGTGTGATTAGAGTTTGTAGTATATTCAGTCCTAGCTATTATTTCTTACAGTTTTCCATAACGGAGTAGTTGGAATTTGTCTCCACTGAACATCATATTGTTCTCCGTTACCCATTGGAAAACTTGGTTTACATCTTCTTGGAGATTTGCCGTGTCCTCAGTGGATGACACTCTCATGCAGATCCTAGTATCATCTGCAAAGGATGATACAGTGCTATGGTTTACATCTCTGTCTATGTCTGATATGAGAATGAGGAACAGGATAGGGGCGAGTACTGTGCCTTGTGGGACAGAGTTCTTCACTATGGCAGCTTCCGATTTAACTCTGTTTACCACTACTCTTTGTGTTCGATTGGTTAGAAAGTTGAAGATCCATCTGCCTACTTTGCCAGTTATCCCTTTAGCACCCATTTTGTGTGCTGTTACACCATGGTCGCATTTGTCAAAGGTTTTTACAAAATCTCGGTATACTACATCTTCATTCTGTTTTCCAGAGCAACTAAGACCATATCATAGTGGTGTAGCAGTTGCGAGAGGCAGGAGCGACTTGCTATGAAACCATGTTGCCCTGGGTTGTGCAATTTTTGGGAGTCCAGGTGGTTTGCTATCCTGCTTCTTAGAACTCTTTCAAAATTTTTTAAGATATGGGACGTTAAAGCTATTGGTCTATAATTCTTAGCTACTGCTTTGCAGCCACCTTTATGGAGTGGGGCTATATACGTTGTTTTTAGTAATTGGAATCTCACCTGTGTCTAAGCTCCTTCTCCATAGTATACTTAGGGCCCGTGAGAGGGGTTTCTTGCAGTTCTTAATGAACACGAGTCTGGGCCTGGGGCTGAATGCATCGGCATGTCGTCGATGGCTTTCTCAAAGTCTAGTGGAGTTAGGGTTATGTCAGAAATTTGGCATACATTGGCAGGGTTTTGAGGCTCATTCATGATATTTTTTTTTGATGGTCTATCTTTTAGACTGATTAGTGGCTCGCTGAACACAGAGTCATATTGAGATTTCAGTATCTCACTCATTTGTTTGTTGTCATCTGTGTAGGATCCGTCTTGTCTGAGCAGGGGCCCTATACTAGAAGTGGTTTTTGCCTTGTTTTTGGCATATGAAAAGAAATATTTCGAATTCCTTTCAATTTCACTAATCGCTTTTAGCTCCTCTTGTCTCTCCTGGATCCTGTATGAGTCCTTTAGCTGTAGCTCAATATTTTCCACTTCCCTGGTTAGCGCTTTCTTCCGTATATCAGATAATCTGGCATTCTTGAGGAGCTCAGTGATTCTTTGTCTTCTCCTGTAGAGGGAGCGTCTCTCTCTCTCCAGTTTACTTCTCTTCTTTTTTCTTAGAGGAATATGCCTTGAACATACTTCAGCTGACTAATTTCTAGGTGCATATTTACTGGCTCCCGGTGATTGAATCTGGATCCTTTCCATTATGAGTCTAATGCTCATTGCCTGTGTTTTAAAAGTTATATATCTTTCACATTTCTGACCCTGACAATTCCCACACAGTAGCAGATCTGCTGTACCGAAACCCTTGAAGCTTTCAAAGGTACTGAACCCATGGCAGAATGCTTGATGGTACTCAACTCTCCCGGCTTAGTCTGACACATATAACCATCTTTTCAACACACCGGCCGTCTTCCACTAAGGTGGGTGACACAAGAAAGGAAGCTGGTGCACCATCATTTAACAGCGTATTGCCAGAAGTGTTCAGACATCACAATGCAAACAAAATATATTTTGGTCTCAGATTTTTTTTTTAGATTATTGTATAAAATAATTCACTCTCTTTATTTTGCTTTTTAAGCCTAATACTCCGGTTTGACTCACGAACGAGTGGTTTTAAACAAATAATACTGCGACTAGCTGGGGATGAAACCCGCGATATTTTAGCACGCCTCCCGACAAGGCCGCCAAAATTCCGAGACGCCTTAGTATAATACAAAGATATATCGCAACCAGCAAGATTCGAACCTAAATCGTGTAGCTAGCTGACGACCTGACGTTTTAAACCACTCAGATAAAGATGCTTAATGATGTTAGGTTGCATACTGGACTGCACTGTTTCTTCCTAACACCGGGCACACCAGTTAGCCTCAAGCATCGTCTCCAGCTACTTCATTTTCCTGTATATTCTAGCCTCACCACTCATACTATACTCAGTCCCCTTCGCAGAAACAAGCAGCGAAGGTATATGGAAAAAAATATCGCAGCCAGAAAGATTAGAGCCCAAATCGGCGGGTTTCCTCTGTAGCAGAGTGGTTTAAGGGCGTGAGGTCGGCGGCTAGCTACACTCGTGCAGAGCCACCGATTTGGGTTCGAATCCTGCTGGCTGCGATATTTCTTTGCATATAACTTCGCTTGTTTCTGCAAGGGACATCGGGTATAGTATCGCTGCTGAGGCCAGATCATACAGGAGGGGAATCAAATACCTGGAGACCATACTTGTTAAAAAATTATAACTTTTTAAAACAAATGTTTTGTTCTGTTTTTTACTAAGCTTGTGAGGCGTAATCATTCATACCTCTCGGTTATTTCTTATTAGGTCCTCTATAAATGGTCTGTGTTGGGGGGGGGGGAGTACTAGAAGTGCAAGACTAGCTATGTCTAAATAATTTGTGGACTTTTTAAAATACTTTACACTTTCAGCAATTGTGAAAACCAGCACGTCAGTTAAGGATTACATTTCGACATCGAGCCTCTATATTTCAGGTACAGGGATGAATTACTGATAAACTAAATTGTCGAGATTGTAAAAGTGATATATCTGGAGACTATGAATTGGCCAGGGCGACAGTCTTCACCCTACCAGCTGAGAGCTTTGATATGTCGACTTCCATTAGAGAATTGGATGAGGGGATTAGTTTCATCCCTGGTGAACTAGACTCACCAGCATCGCAGTTTACTTTATATGAGACTCTCAGAGGCCAGGAGCTGGATCGCGAGAATATTGAATTATGAGTGTGAATTAGGGACCAGGCATGAGTAAATGTTGTGAATGCCGTAACTGAACAGAGGGAGGAGACCTCTGTGAATGTTCAAAATGACCCTGCTGAACAATACACCGGCTACACTGGTGCAGTAAAATACGAGTATATTACTGAGTACTAATCAACTGCCTTATACTGACAAAGACAATACTGGGCAGTGCTGGTACATTCTCACTTGTGTGGAAACGGTCAGGAGAGGACACCCACCATGGTTTATCAGTTCACGGATTATGACTTTAAATTGGCGGTTGTCAAGGCATGTCTATAGACACCAGTCAGGCACCAACAAAAAATTCTGTGATCTTTGTCCGAGTATTAGAAAATACACCACGATATCCCCACGAGCAAGAAAACATTTCTGTGATGGTGTAGAGGAGTTGGTGGGTTGTGACTTTGATCACTTGCTTACGTTAGTCCTAGTAGAGGACTTTTCTAGCCAATACGACTGATTATCTTCGAGTATATCATGAAGGTAAAAAGTAATCGTCAATCGAGGTGGTGAGTGAGATAACTGATAATTATTAGGTTCATTAGGTAGTATCAAAACAACAGCCATAAGCACATGCCAGCTGGACAAATAATGGTGAGGTACCCAATACCAGACGACCGGTGTTTGACCAGGTACGCTGACAAATACAGACCCAGTGTAGACATCAAATACAGGTCTCTAAAAGATTCAAATGCAGTTACTGCAGTAAGCTGGGACATATGTTTTAGGCTACAAAATGAACAAGCCGCACGCCAGCAACCATAGCTTAGGCCGTAATTGACAACGTGGCTATACACATCAGAAGAGTGAAATTGTGAAGGTAGCGATGTGTCTATTTTATAGTACTGCTGGAGCAGCAGTGTCGTACAGAGCATCTCTCTGAGGCTCTCTCCTTCAGGGACTCTGGGATATTACACAAATAACCCGCAAATAGGAGAGAAGCTCACGACGACGTTTCAGTCAGACTTGGACAATTTTCGGGTTATTTGTGTATTGTTCCAGTTAGGGTATTGTGCCTTTTTTGTTCTTTCCTTTGGGACATATTGTACCTTACTCCAGTCCTGTGTTAAGGGTGACGTCTTCTTATACTGAAGTAAACATTTGGTTGAAGTCATTTAGCGGGATTATATCTAATGACTGTGCACGACTTTTTTGACTACATGTTTTTGATGCTCCCTGATGAATTTCCCTTACATGATTGTTGGTCAGTAACTGTGTTGACGTAGGAGAAATATTTGTAAGGCAAAGCTGTCAATACCAGAACATTTTCCAATATTAGCTGAGACTTGGTCAGTGCGTGCTGTACAGGCTGTAAGGCAGGTTGTTCATCTGGGGGTGCACGCACCCTTGGGGTGATTGGAGCCTCAGCAGGGGTGCACGCACCCTTGGGGTGATTGGAGCCTCAGCAGGGGTGCACGCACCCTTGGGGTGATTGGAGCCTCAGCAGGGTGCACGCACCCTTGGGGTGATTGGAGCCTCAGCAGGGGTTTTATACTGTTCCTTGGTAAACTAATATTTTATTAATTCTACTTAAAAACTACATGTCGATAAATTATGAAATGTATTATGAATCAAGGAGAAATAAGCAGCCAAGCTCATCTTCAAAGCAAGTAAGCTCCTGGTCGCTCAGAAAGCTGCATCTCGCACCTTCAAAATGCTCTCCAGGAAAATGCAAAACCAGAAGTCTTACTGAACTGTTTTATTTTTCTGCTAAGACTAAGTAATGCACATTTTTGTTAACTTCAGCCAAGTGGAGAATTATTGTTTTGTACTTTTGAATGTAGTATATACATTTTTTCTTATTACTAGAGCACTTTGGTTTACAAATCTATAATAAAATGTAAATTCAGTATATTTTGGATAATTTGATTTTTTTTTTTTTGGTATAAAATTTTTATGAGATGGGGTGCGTGGGTTAGGATGAGTTTGGTTCTGGAGTGCTGAAGGAAGCACAGGTTAGACAACCTGCTCTACGACAAGACATCGACGAGCCAATCACGACGGTGAGCTCAGTTTAGACTGCCTGTTTGATGAGGGCGTGGTGGTGCTGCCGCGCCTCTCGTAAGTTGTCCAGCTCGTGGATCCTACCGCCAGAGTACACAAGTCATATATTTCAGCGCTACAGAGCCTGTGCTGAGCCCGTGGACAATATGCTTACACAACAATGGTAAGGTTAAACTCTGGCGTCTGCTCTTGCTCAGTCCGCCATAAAGCAAGCGTGGGTAAATTAGACTACAAATTGTAGTACACGTACACATGAATGAACTTAAAGAAATAACATTCATTGTAGGTCGTTCCCACCTGCTCTGAATTGTATTTTTTTAAGCTCAATCATCTCTTCATTTACCTTAACTTGAGTTTGGGATAGATGAGAAGATATGAAATGAATACTGATGGAAATTGACTTGTCACCAAAGCGATAATTATGCACTTCAGTTAATGTCCTAGGAACGTTTCAAATCTTTCTTATCTGTTGTGAAGAATATATCTTATACAACTCGCTCTAGTATACTTTTGCGGAAGGTTACACCGCCTAGTAAAAGGAACAATCAGACATAGAAAAGTAAACTTGTCCTGTTAACACAGAAACGCTAAATTATGACGGTCTAATAACAGTACCGTGGGTGGGCACCTGGGAGTGAGAAAGTCGTGGGCTAAGATAACCAAGTATTTTTATTGGTCAGAAATAGCAGTGGATGTGGCTGACCATGTCTGGGCGTGTGTCACTTGTCAGAAGATGGGCAAACCTGACATCGCGTTAACGATGCCCCAGTCTGTCTAGTGTGTCCTACACCAATGTCTGACGAATCTTTCTGAAGGTTGGTTATCGACTGTGTACGTATGGTGCTTTGCATCAGACGCGTCTACACAATGAATATGTTTGTGTACTTCTGCCAGATATCCCGAAGCATTATATCACTGTGCATTATATTACACAGGCTCTGGTGTTTTAGCCTAAGTAGCAGTGACGTGACATAATCTGACCTGGGATTGATCTTTACCTTACTTAAAATTCTTTCGGGAAGCTCTTTTCCAGGTGGGTATTTCAACTAGGGTCTGTCCTTCTTACCACCCTGGAAGTCGAGGAGCTCTTGAGCGCCTTCACTAGACGCTAAGAGTATGTTGAGGGTGGTCATAGTGCCAGGGGCCAGACGGGCATCTTGCCCTTCTCAAAAATGACTGAACCAGCAGTGATAGTAGTTTGGCTTCCTCGTCTAAGAAAAGTTTTCGGCATAAACTTCGCCAAGTGTGTGATGTGGGGGCAGCTTACCTTAGTCACACAGACAGCGATGAAGGGTTATGAGAGGTGAGCCGTACCAGGATACTCACGGCACACCATCTCATACCCATCCACTAACTGCGGATTACAAGCGAAAGTGACTGTGCTTGGATTCTGTGGTGATTATTACTTTTACACACACACACACACTCACACACACACAGATGTACGCCACTGCTGCCACGTACAATGTGTCTTAATACACTTTGTTATTGATATAATTTGTACACCCGGCTCTTATTGATAACTTGGTGAACACTTCTCAAAGATTTATAAAAAGGTAGCGCATGAAATTTTCCCCTTTCTGTTTGTGAATGTCGGCACAGAAGTGTATAAAAACTCTCTCTTAAGACTCTTGATTGTAACTCTTGCCAGACTGTGATCTCGAGTGCTTTTTTTCCCCTCCCAGATTTATGGGCTGAATATGTTGTAGTGAACAAAGGAAGACATTTTCGCATATTTCCTGACAAAATACCGCTCCCAGTAAGCAAATTTAGCGTATCGAGGGAGTGGCTGTTTCAGAGCGGCAGTAATTACCTTACTGAAGAAGTGAGTTTTTCCCGTTTAATTGTTTAGACTTCAAGCTTTAAATAAGTAACTACCTCTTACTTACTACCTTTACTACATACACAAACAACCACATAGTCTAAACTTCCACTTCTATGTACCTCCGTCTGCCTGTCTATAAATACCTTCTCAGTTTCTTGTGTTAGGTGTTACTTTGTAATGGTCAAGTGTTCGAAACATGTGTAAGCCCACTCTTAGTATGTGCGAGGTTGTGTGTAGTGTGTATTAGGATCCTCCTGTGTAAAGACTAAAAAGTCACAATACCTTAACTGGAACAATACACAAACAACCCGCACATAGGTGACATAAACTTAGGACCATTAACTAGACACACACAGTGTGACTAGTTAATGATAGAAATGCGACAGAACGTCTCAGTATTTTCTTTGTCCTATGCGCGGGTTATTTGTGTATCATAGTGTATTTTGAAAACATGGTGTCATAGCGCACAACTCACGAGAGTAACTGGAAAACTTGACAGACGGACATTTAGCTTTTTAACAAACTGAACCCATTGTAATAGTGACATGAGAGGCTGCCAGAGTGAGCTACACTCATCTTCCTCCACACCAACAAAGATGCTCACGCCATACCATTCAATTTATCTTCTTAGGTTTATGTTCCGATAGCCATTCTACACTGTTTCTATATAGATTAATGTTATGGCCTCTTCTTACTGCTGTTGTTAATGTGTGTGGAGAGAGAGAGAGAGAGAGAGAGAGAGAGAGAGAGAGAGAGAGAGAGAGAGAGTGTGAGAGAGAGGGTAGCGTGGGAGGAGAGTGTACCGTTCAGTGGTCAGATCAAGTTAGTGTTGACCTCTGCTTGCACGGTGCAGACATTGACCTTGTGTGAAGCCGAGACGGAAACCTTCCGTGACTCTGCTGAGGTCACTGCCTGACCAAGGTCACTGCCTGGCTGAGGGAACCGTCTGGCTGAGGTCACTGCCTGGTGGAGGTTACAGCGTGACTGGGGTCACTGCCTAGCCGAAGTCACTCCCTAGCCGGGGTCACTGCCTGGCCGAGATCATTACCTAGCCGAGGTCACTGCCTTAGCCGCGATCACTGCCTTGCTGGGGTCACTGCCTGGCTGGGGTCACTGCTTGGCCGGGGTCACTTCTTGGCCGGGGTCACTGCCTGGCCGGGGTCACTGCCCGGCCGGTGTTACTGCCTGGTTGTGGTCACTGCCTAACCGGGGTCACTGCATGGCCGGGGGACACTGCCTAGCCTCAGGAAAGGTCAACAACCTGGTGGTCCCGCTGTGGTGGTGAAGGTGAGCACACACACACACACACACAGATCAGATTCAAAGAAGTGTTCACTGAGGAGACAGAAGGGACTCCAGAAAGACGGTGAGGCGGGGTACACCATTAAGTGTTGGACACAATACATACAGCCGAGGAAGAAGTGAAGAGGCTGCTAAGCGAGCTATATACCTCAAAGGTGATGGGGCCGGATAACATCTCTCCATGGGTCCTGAGAGAGGAAGCAGAGGCGCTATGTGTACCACTAACAACAATCTTCAACACATCTATCGAAACAGGACGACTAACTGAGGTATGGAAGTCAGCAAATGTAGTCCCAATTTTTAAAAAAAGGAGACAGACACGAAGCATTAAACTACAGACCAGTGTCACTGACATGTATAGTATGCAAAGTCATGGAGAAGATTATCAGGAGAAGAGTGGTGGAATACCTAGAAAGGAATGAGCTTATCAACGAGAGGCAGCACGGTTTCAGGGACGGGAAATCCTGTGTCACAAACCTACTGGAGTTCTATGACAGGGTGACAGCAGTAAAACAAGAGAGAGAAGGGTGGGTAGATTGCATTTTCTTGGACTGTAAAAAGGCTTTTGACACAGTTTCACTCAAGAGATTAGTGTATAACCTGGAGGACCATGCAGGTATAACAGGGAAGGCACTGCAATGGTTGAAGGAATGCCTGTCGGGAACACATCAGCGAGTCATTATATGTGACGAGGTGTCAGAGTGGGCGCCTGTGACGAGCGGGGTTCCACAGGGGTCAGTCCTAGGACTGGTGCTGTTTCTGGTATATGTGAACGACATGACGGAAGGAATAGACTCAGAAGTGTCCCTGTTTGCAGATGATGTGAATTTGATGAGAAGAATTCAATCGGACGAGAACCAGGCAGAACTACAAAGGGATGTGGACAGGCTGCAGGCGTGGTCCAGAAACTGGCTCCTGGAGTTCAACCTCACCAAGTGCAAAGTCATAAAGATTGGGGAAGGGCAAAGAAGACCGCAGACGGAGTACAATCTAGGGGGGCAGAGACTACAAATCTCACTCAAGGAAAAGGATCTTGGGGTGAGTATAACACCGGGCACATCTCCTGAGGCGCACATCAACCAAATAACTGCTGCAGCATACGAGCGCCCAACAAACCTAAGAATAGCAGTTCGACATCTCAATATATAATCGTTCAGGACCCTGTACACCGTGTACGTTAGGCCTATATTGGAGTATGCAGCACCAGTTTGGAACCCACACCTAGCCAAGCACGTAAGAAAATTAGAGAAATTGCAAAGGTTTGCAACAAGACTAGTCCCGGAGCTAAGGGGTATGTCCTACGAGGAGAGGATAAGGGAAATCGACCTGACGACACTGGAGGACAGGAGAGATAGGGGAGACATGATAACGACATATAAAATACTGAGAGGAATCGACAAGGTGGACAGAGACAGGATGTACCAGAGATGGAAGTTGAAGACTCAGATGAATCACAGGGATGTTAGGAAGTATTTCTTGAGTCACAGAGTTGTCAGGAAGTGGAATAGTCTGGGAAATGATGTAGGGGAGACAGGATCCATACATAGCTTTAAGGAGAGGTATGATAAAGCTCATGGAGCAGGAAGAGTGACCTAGTAGCGACCAGTGAAGAGGCGTGACCAGGAGCTATGATTCGACCCCTGCAACCACAACTAGGTGAGTACTCACACACACACACACACATACACACACACACACACACACACACACACACACACACACACACACACACACCATATAACCAGCTCATGAAGAGAACAGTAATGAAGGCAGCAGCATCGAGGTCACGCTTCTAAGACTATAATTTGTGTGACCACTCTCAGCTCTACTTCTGATCGCACCTCTTGACGTGCCTCTGACTGTCTTGACGTGCCTCTGACTGTCTTGACGTGCCTCTGACTGTCTTGACGTGCCTCTGACTGTCTTGACGTTCCTCTGACTGTCTTGACGTTCCTCTGACTGTCTTGACGTTCCTTTGACTGTCTTGACATTTCTCTGACTGTCTTGACGTTCCTATGATTGTCTTGACGTGCCTCTGACTGTCTTGACGTGCCTCTGACTGTCTTGACGTTCCTCTGACTCTTGACGTGCCTCTGACTGTCTTGACGTTCCTCTGACTGTCTTGACGTTCCTCTGATTGTCTTGACATTTCTCTGACTGTCTTGACGTTCCTCTGATTGTCTTGACGTGACTCTGACTGTCTTGACGTTCCTCTGACTGTCTTGACGTTCCTCTGACTGTCTTGACGTGCCTCTGACTGTCTTGACGTTCCTTTGACTGTCTTGACATTTCTCTGACTGTCTTGACGTTCCTCTGATTGTCTTGACGATCCTCTGACTGTCTTGACGTTCTTCTGACTGTCTTGACGTTCCTCTGACTGTCTTGACGTTCCTCTGACTGTCTTGACGTTCATGTGACTGAATTGTTTAATTAATATTTCTTGAATATTGAGGTCCATAAAATCTATTTTTTTTACAACTAAATTGTCGACGTTCGTGAATTTAGCTTATTAAGTTGATGACGATTTTTTAATATTCTTGAAGCTGCGTTGTTTTTCTTACGATTATATTTACGTTCGTTTAGTTAAGGCTGACGTTCATAAAGTCAGAATATATTTACGTTCGTTTAGTTGAGGCTGACGTTCATGCAGTCAGAATGTATTTACGTTCGTGTAGTTGAGGCTGACGTTCATAATCAGAATGTATTTACGTTCGTGTAGTTGAGGCTGACGTTCATAATCAGAATGTATTTACGTTCGTGTAGTTGAGGCTGACGTTCATGCAGTCAGAATGTATTTACGTTCGTGTAGTTGAGGCTGACGTTCATAGTCAGAATACACTCCTGTATTCAAGACTAATTACGTCCTTATATCTGGGTAATAGGTGGAGCTTTATTAAGAGTGTTTGGGTAAGTAAATTTTGCATTTTATCATACGGGTTATTGTTTCTAGTAAAGACGGATTACTAACGTTTCTGGTGTCCCGTGGCTCGATTGCTAGCCCACTCAGCTCACACACTGAGGTCCGGGGGCCGATCCCCGGTACGAGTGGAAGGAAACATTAGGACGTGTTTCCTTAAGACACCTGCTGTCCCTGTTCACCTAGCAGTAAAATAGGTACCTGGGTGTTAGTCGACAGGTGTCTGTCGCATCCTGGGGATAGAATTGACTTAATTTGCCCGAAATTCTCTGCATAACAAGGGGGGCTGTCTATAGATTACTGTATTATGTTATTGATGTCAGCTAGGCCTGTATACCTTGTACATGTACTTATAGAAATTATTATTATTATTAAGATAGAATTTTGATATATCCGGGAGGTTGGCAGAGCTGGTCAAGACGGATTCTTGATGCTCGTTCAGTTGGATCAATGGACCTTTATTATTATACAGTGCTTCACCCTGGTGGCTATTTCGCGCAGCTGTTAACCTATTTCATTCCTCTCCCTTATTCTTTATTTTGTAATGGTGTTATTTGCGAGTGGTAAGAGATGTGGGATAACTAGGCAGATGGTGAGGCTGAAGGTCGGCGGCCAGACACGCTGAGAGTGTTGTCTGTCACCGTGGCAACCAATGCACACTTTTGAAGGTGTCAACTCCAACCATACGCTCCTGGCTTCTACACCTCCTACTTGATGCAACTTTTATCCAAATAGCGCTATAATTTTGTCTATTTTGGCACTACACCGGCCTTGCTGCTTGCAGGCGCGCGCGCGCAAACACACACACACACACACACACACAAGCGAAGAGGCGGGGCCAGGAGCTATGAATCGACCCCTGCCAACACAAATAGGTGAGTACGTACACACCTGCGCACACGCGCATTAACCTTCCTTCTTACCATAAACACCCATCTTGCTCACGACTTGCACACTAGGTGGTGTGGGTTGCAGGTAAGTCATGGGCAAGACGGATGTTTATGGGTAACGAGAAAGGTTGATGTGTGTGCGTGTGTGTGTGTATTTAATTCTACGAGGTTGAGTGACGGATTACTTCCTCTTCTAACGTCTTCGGAACGTCTACAATAAAGATACCCAGATGTTACACATGTGTCTAATTCATCAACTTGTCGATATTATATACCATTTATATGTTTCATAGAAAGGCTCAGGTTCATGAACGTTAACCAACATGGTTTTGGAGATAAAGTCTGACTAAGAAACCTGCTGAAGTTCTGAGACAAGGTAATATAAGTGAGGCAGGAGAGACGGATGGCTGGACTGCATATTTACGGACTGTAAGAAGACTCTTGGCATGGTACCATACATTTTCTGTGACAAAAACAAAAAGACCATGCAGGAATAACAGGGAAGACACTGCAATGGATCAAGAATACCTAACTGGAAAGGAACTGTGATTGTCTGGGAAGAGGTGGCGGAATGGGCAAGTGTGACGAGTGGGGTTCTACAAGAATTATCACTGGGTCCTGTACCGTTTCTGGTGTACGTTAGTTCGATTGCTAGCGCACTCAGCTCACACATTGAGGTCCGTGGTTCGACCCCAGTACGGGTGAAAACATTAGAAAGTGTTTCCTTAAAGCACCTGCTGTCCATGTTCACCTACCAGTAAAATAAGTACCTGGGTGTTAGTCGACTTTTGTGAGTCGCATCTGGGACAAAATTGACCTAATTTGCCCGTAATGCTCAGCATAACAAGGGGCTTTCTATATAGTAGTATGTCATTAATATCAGCTAGGACTGTATACCTTGTACATGTTATAGAAATAAAGACTTATTAATTATTATTATTATTAACGACGTGACGGAGGAGGTAGTGTGATGTATACCTTTCCGAAGATGTAAAACTACTGGGAAAAATAAAAACAAGAGGACGAGGAAAAACTATAAATTGTCCTGGAAATATTACAGGATTGGTCAGATAAGAGGCTATTGGAATTCAATCCCAGGAAATGAAAAGTTATGAAAATTGAGTGAAGACAAAGATCAGAAACAGAGCACATGTTAGGAACTAATGCTGCAAACCTCACTCGAGGAGAGGGTCCTCAAGGTGAATTTAGTAGTGAGCATATCACCTGAGGCGCAGCGCACATCAGATAACCTCTGCCACAAATGAATGTCTGGCAGATTTAAGATTACCTGTCAGAACTGTTATTCACTACATTGTATACGATATTTACCAGGCCCATATGTAAGCAAAGTAGAAAAAGTGCAGAGATTTGCAGCGAGACCAGTCCTGGAGCTAAGAGGTATGAACTATGAGGAGAGGCCAGTGGAGGTAAACCTGATGACATTAAAGAACCAGGGGAGACATGATAACGACGTACAAAATTCTGAGAGGAATTCATAGGGTGGAGAGACAGGTTTGAGAGGCGAAGAAACAGACACAAGAGCACAGAGGAAAGTTAAGAACAATGATGAGTCACGATAGTAAGAAATATTTCTCCAGCCTCAGTGTTCAGGAGGTGCAATGACCGGGATAGCAAAGTAGTAAAGGCGGGGCCCATATACATTTTTAAGATAGATAAGATATGGCTCGTAAAGCCAGGAGAGAGTGAACCCAGTAGCGGCTGGTTGAAAGGTGAGGTCAGGAGCTGAAGATCAACCCCCTGCAACCACAGATAGGCGAATACAAATAAGCTAGTACAAATGGAAAAATATATTAAAGTGATTATAGACTAAATTTTAACATTCTAAAACACCCACCTGTCCCTCCCTTCCCACACAAATACACACCTACATGAGTTAGTATGTTAAGGACACAACAAGAGAGATGAGCCAGCAAGACTGGACCTAGTATGTACCACAGGTACGTCTGACGTAGAAGAAATAGAATACACGATCCCTCCGGGCGTTAATGACCATACAGTACTGAATTTAGAGTACCTTGTGGAAGTAAACGTAGAGGGAAGAAGTGCAATAGAGGGCATGAGAAGCCAGACCTTAGAAAAAGGAACTTTGCAGAGATGAGGGATTTCCTGAATGTAATACAGTAAGAAAAAGAAATAAGAACAGTCAGTGAATGAGGTGGAATTCCTAGCTGGAAAGTGCCGGGAGGAGGAGAACTTTATCCCCAGAAGGAAAATATCAAAGACAAAGAAAGAACTTGGTTCAATCAGAGATGAAGAGAGGTAAAAAAGAGAAGCATAAAAACATGGAAAATTATAAGAGGCGAAGGACAGATGAGAACAAAAGTGAGCAAATTAGCCAGAAACGAATGTGCAGGGTGAGGAGAGAGACTGAGTTACAATTTAAGAATGACTTAGCAACCAAGGCCAAGTCTGAAGAAAAACTGCTTCACAACACCACATCAGAGAAAAGACAAGAGTAAAATACCAGGTAGGTAACTCAGGTGACGAAGGAAGGAGGAGAGCTCATGAAAAATGGCAAGTATGCAGTGTGCTAAACGATTTAAAGAAGTATTGTTCTTAGTGAAACAAGGAGAGTGGCAGAGGAAGCAGTACACAGGCAAATACTGGACACAATACACACGACACGGGAACACTAACAAAAAACTTTTGATTAAGCTGGATACATCAAAGGCAATCTGCCGTATCATATTAGTGCCACATCATTTAGGTCTACATCATTTATTATCACATCTAGAGCTACATCATTTAGTGCCACATCACTTAGTGTCACATCACTTAGTGTCGCATCACTTAGTGTCGCATCATTTATTGCCTCATCACTTAGTGCCACATCACTTAGTATCACATCACTTAGTGCTGCATCACTTAGTGCTACATCACTTAGTACCACATTACTTAGTGTCACATCACTTAGTGTCGCATCATTTAGTGCCTCATCACTTAGTGCCACATCACTTAGTGTCGCATCATTTAGTGCCTCATAACTTAGTGCCACATCACTTAGTACCACATCATTTAGTGTCATATCATTTATGGCTACATCATTTAGAACCACATTTAGTACCACATAATATACAGCCGCATCATTTATGGCCAAAGTGCCAGGTCATTGACTGCCACATCATTTAGAGCCACATTATTTATGGCCACATTTAGTGCCAGGTCATTGATGGCCACATCATTTACAAAATACCTGAAAGATTTTCCTGTTGACTATGGAGCAAAAGAGAGGAGAGGTGGAGGGTCCAGGTGGACTACTGTTGGCCACAGTGAAGAGGAGAGGTGGAGGGTCCAGGTGGACTACTGTTGGCCACAGTGAAGAGGAGAGGTGGAGGGTCCAGGTGGACTACTGTTGGCCACAGTGAAGAGGAGAGGTGGATCGTCCAGGTGGACTACTGTTGGCCACAGTGAAGAGGAGAGGTGGAGGGTCCAGGTGGACTACTGTTGGCCACAGTGAAGAGGAGAGGTGGAGGGTCCAGGTGGACTACTGTTGGCCACAGTGAAGAGGAGAGGTGGAGGGTCCAGGTGGACTACTGTTGGCCACAGTGAAGAGGAAGCAACATTTTACAATGTTAAGTAAAAGGACACAAGTGCAACTAATGTGACATTTTATTGTGGCAACGTTTCGGCAACGAGTGTCTTCCTCAGTCCGGGACAGAGATTAATAGTGGAAGATGAGAAGAAGTTTGAGGTAATCAGTCCCTCAGCCTTGAGTCGATGTGTTCAGTCAATCAATCTTAAGAAAAATATGTACTTTTCTTAATATCGATAGACTGAGAACACGACTCAAGGCTGAGGGACTGATTACCTCAAACTTCTTCTCATCTTCCACTATTAATCTCTGTACCAGACTGAAGAAGACACTCGTTGGCGAAACATTTCCACACTAAAGATTGGCAGAGCTGTACGTGTACAGCTGTACCGACACTATGTGGGGAATCAGACACAAATGCACAATTATGACATTGAAAAACTGGGTGACTTTTTTTTCATTTTGGGGATGAGTACACGAGTGTTCCTCCCCGTGTAGAGCTTCATCCCGTGTAGAGCTTCATGACTTGATACGCTCTACAGAGCGCTGAGCGTTGCCACAAATAATCGCTTGCTCTGCAACGTGTCTTCAAGAAAAATGCTACATAAAAACTTGGTGTATTTCCTAGCGGATATTTCCAGGAGTATATACAAGACTGTGATGTGTCCTTGTGGATGTTTGTGTTTCACTGGAGGTGCGATACGTATGTGAACCTTGTGATAGTGAAGAGCAAGATAACATTGTGGAAATCTTTGAGAGAGATAGAGGGGGGGGGGGCTAATAAGAGTGCGCTCACTGATGTATTCGTAAGACTCTGGGTTTTTGGTTCTACTTAGATAAGAGTATCATTGATGCTGCGACTAAACTCAATATTGAAAGTAAAGTGACGAAGGTCGGCAGGTCTGTGAAGTAAAGCAGCCTACTACTAGAGTGACCATTCCTCAGTAGTTAAGAGGTGGCACCAGCGGCGGAGATTCGACCCCTCTCACATACAAAAGAAAAGGCGAGTACAGGAGGACGATGATAAAGAAAAAAAAAACATTAACAAGAGCTGCTTCTGTGAGGTTCAAACAGAAGAATTATCTGAGGTCAAACACGCTTCGATGGGATCACTTTATATCCCTGGAAGCACATCAGACTGTTGTGTACTCACCTATTTGTGGTTACAGGGGTCGATTCATAGCTTCTGGCCCCTGCCTCTGTACTCTTGCATCTACCCTGTCCCACGCTCACTCCCCGTTCAATGCTGGTCAGCAGGGTGCTGCTGCAGATTGTGGGGATTTTATTATATTCAGGAAGCGGTGAACTCGTATGGGTCATACAGTTGACCATATGGAGAACCACAAGCTTAACTGGTGCAGCAGTGCTGCATGACCCTTAAGGGTTTAGCGCTTCGTTATGATTATAATAATCAACTGGTGTAGTGACGTGGCCCTCCATACCACTATCCCAGTACGATCAGAGACTCTTGAATTTTGGGGAGAAGGTACTAAATCTCCATAACGGACTAGGTTCCAAGTTCATTGAAACCACTAGGCATCCCTAGGCTGCCACCTTACTTCCAGCACCTCAGTTTGGCCTTTCAGAGCAAGGAACTCCTGCTTTATCTTTGTTTCTTGCCCACCCTCTGTGGAGCTCCAAGAACTCCACAACTAAATTAAACCACCATATATATATATATATATGTCGTGCCTAATAGGTAAAACTGGTCAATTATCAAGAACTCATTTAAAATTAAGTCCTTTTTAAAATTTTCTCTTATATGTTTAAAGATATATTTTTTTTATTTGTGTTGATGTAAAAATTTATAATTTTGCACCAAAAGAATCTTACAAAACTTACCTAACCTTATTATAACAAGCGCAATTTAATTTAGCCTAATCCACCTAAATATATTTTTGATACGTTTACAAAAATTTAATAATAAACAAACACAATGAAATATATTTTTTTCGTTAGGTTCAGAATGATTTTTGCGAAATTATTGCTTACAAAAATTTTCACTTGTCTTATATGGCAAGATGAGCGTTGCTATTTAAGTCAAAATCGCAAGTTCTGCCTATACGGCACTGTCAAGAAATTTTGCAGAAAATAAGAAAAAGTTTTGGAGTGAGATAAACAAGTTAAGAAAGCCTAGGGAACGAATGGATATGTCAGTTAAAAACAGAATAGGGGAATTAGTAGATGGGGAGTTTGAGGTATTGGGTAGATGGCGGGAATATTTTGAGGAACTTTTAAATGTCGATGAAGAAAGGGAGGCGGTAATTTCATGCACTGGTCAGGGAGGTATAACATCTTTTAGGAGTGAGGAAGAACAGGATGTGAGTGTTGGAGAGGTGCGTGAGGCATTACGTAGAATGAAAGGGGGTAAAGCAGCTGGAACTGACGGGATCATGACAGAAATGTTAAAAGCTGGGGGAGATATTGTGTTGAAGTGGTTGGTATATTTGTTTAATAAATGCATGAAAGAGGGGAAGGTACCTAAGGATTGGCAGAGAGCATGTATAGTTCCTTTATATAAATGGAAGGGTGACAAAAGAGATTGTAAAAATTATAGGGGAATAAGTTTACTGAGTATACCATGTAAAGTGTACGGTAGGGTTATTATTGAAAGAATTATAGGTAAGACAGGGTAGGATCGCAGATGAGCAAGGAGGTTTTAGAGTGGGTAGGGGATGTGTAGATCAAGTGTTTACATTGAAGCATATATGGGAACAGTATTTAGATAAAAGTAGGGAAGTTTTCATTGCATTTATGGATTTAGAAAAGGCATATGATAGAGTGGATAGGGGAGCAATGTGGCAGATGTTGCAAGTGTATGGAATAGGTAGTAAGTTACTGAAGGCTGTAAAGACTTTTTATGAGGATAGTGAGGCTCAGGTTAGGGTGTGTAGGAGAGAGGGACATTACTTCCCGGTAAAAGTAGGTCTTAGACAGGGATGTGTAATGTCACCATGGTTGTTTAATATATTTATAGATGGGGATGTAAAAGAAGTAAATGCTAGGGTGTTGATGAGAGGAGTGGGATTAAATTATGGGGAATCAAGTTCAAAATGGGAGTTGACACAGTTACTGTTTGCTGATGATACTGTGCTTATAGGAGATTCTAAAGAAAAGTTACAAAGGTTAGTGGACGAGTTTGGGAGGGTGTGTAAAGGTAGAAAGTTGAAAGTGAACAAAGATAAGAGTAAGGTGATGAGGGTATCAAACGATTTAGATAAAGAAAAATTGGATATCACATTGGAGAGAGGGATTATGGAAGAAGTGAATGTTTTCAGATATTTGGGAGTTGACGTGTCAGCAGATGGGTATATGAAGGATGAGGTTAACCATAGAAGACAAAAAGGTGAGTGGTGCGTTGAGGTATCTGTGGAGACAAAAAACGTTATCCATGGAGGCAAAGAAGGGAATGTATAAAAGTATAGTGGTACCAACACTCTTATATGGGTGTGAAGCATGGGTTGCAAATGCTGCAGCGAGGAGGAGGCTGGAGGCAGTGGAGATGTCCTGTCTAAGGGCAATGTGTGGTGTAAATATTATGCAAAGAATTCGGAATGTGGAAATTAGGAGAAGGTGTGGAGTTACTAAAAGTATTAGTCAGAGGGCTGAAGAGGGGTTGTTGAGGTGGTTTGGTCATTTAGAGAGAATGGATCAAAGTAGAATGACTTGGAGAGCGTATAAATCTGTAGGGGAAGGAAGGAGGGGTAGGGGTCGTCCTCGAAAAGGTTGGAGGGGGGGTAAAGGAGTTTTGTGGACGAGGGGCTTGGACTTCCAGCAAGCGTGTGTGAGCGTGTTAGATAGGAGTGAATGGAGACGAATGGTTTTTGGGACCTGACGAGCTGATGGAGTGTGAGCAGGGTAATATTTTGTGAAGGGATTCAGGGAAACCCGGTTATTAATTTAGCCGGACTTGAGTCTTGGAAATGGGAAGTACAATGCCTGTACTTTAAAGGAGGGGTCTGGGATAGTGACAGTTTGGAGGGACTAATTCTAAACTGTAGTATCTAAGCGCCTTTGCAAAGACAGTGATTATGTATGAGTGAGGTGAAAGTGTTGAATGATGATGAAAGTATTTTCTTTTTGGGGATTTTCTTTCTTTTTGGGTCACCCTGCCTCGGTGGGAGACGGCCGACTTGTTGAAAAAAAAATAATATATTTTTTTTATTAACACATCGGCCGATTCCCACCAAGGCAGGGTGGCCCGAAAAAGAAAAACTTTCATCATCATTCACTCCATCACTGTCTTGCCAGAAGGGTGCTTTACACTACAGTTATAAAACTGCAACATTAACACCCCTCCTTCAGAGTGCCGGCACTGTACTTCCCATCTCCAGAACTCAAGTCCGGCCTGCCGGTTTCCCTGAATCCCTTCATAAATGTTACTTTGCTCACACTCCAACAGCACGTCAAGTATTAAAACCATATGCCTCCATTCACTCCTATCAAATACGCTCACACATGCTTGCTGGAAGTCCAAGCCCCTCACACAAAACTTCCTTACCCTCCCTCCAACCTTTCCTAGGCCGACCCCTACCCGCCTTCCCTCCACTACAGATTTACACCTCTCGAAGTCACTCTGTCTCATTCCATTCTCTCTACATGTCCAAACCACCTCAACAACCCCTCCTCAGCTCTCTGGACAATCGTTTTGGTAATCCGCACCTCCTCCTAATTTCCAAACTCCGAATTCTCTGCATTATATTCACACCACACATTGACCTCAGACATGACATCTCCACTGCCTCCAGCCTTCTCCTCGTTGCAACATTCATCACCCATGCTTCACACCCATATAAGAGCGTTGGTATAACTATACTCTCATACATTCCCTCTTTACTTCGATGGACAAGGTTCTTTGTCTCCACAGACTCCGAAGTGCTCCACTCACCCTTTTCCCCTCATCAATTCTATGATTCACCTCATCCTTCATAGACCCATCCGCCGACATGTCCACTCCCAAATATCTGAATACATTCACCTCCTCCATACTCTCTCCCTCCAATCTGATATCCAATCTTTCGTCACCTATTCTTTTGTTATCCTCATCACCTTACTCTTTCCTATATTCACTTTCAATTTTCTTCTTTTACACACCCTACCAAATTCATCCACCAACCTCTGCAGCTTCTCTTCAGAATCTCCCAAAAGCACAGTGTCATCAGCAAAAGCAACTGTGACAACTCCCACTTTGTATTTGCTTCTTTATCTTTTAGCCCAACACCTCTTGCCAAGACCCTCGCATTCACTTCTCTTACAACCCCATCTATAAATATATTGAACAACCACGGTGACATCACACATCCTTGTCTAAGGCCCACTTTTACTGGGAAATAGTCCCCTTCCCTCCTACACACTCTAACCTGAGCCTCACTATCCTCATAAAAACTCTTCACTGCTTTCAGTAACCTTCCTCCTATTCCATACACCTGCAACATCTGCCACATTGCCCCCTATCTACCCTATCATACGCTTTTTCCAAATCCATAAATGCCACAAAAACACCTTTACCCTTATCCAAATACTGTTCACCTATATGTTTCACTGTAAACACTTGGTCTACACACCCCTACCTTTCCTAAAACCCCTTGTTCATCTGCTATCCTGCTTTCTGTTTTACTCTTAATTCTTTCAATAATAACTCTACCATACACTTTACCAGGTACACTCAACAGACTTTTTCCCCCTATAATTTTGCACTCTTTTTGTCCCCTTTGCCTTTATACAAAGGAACAATACACGCTCTCTGCCAATCCTAGGTACCTTACCCTCTTCCATACATTTATTAAATAATAGCACCAACCACTCCAAAATTATATCCCCACCTGCTTTTAACATTTCTATCTTTATCCCATCAATCCCAGCTGCCTTACCCCTTTCATTCTACCCACTGCCTCACGAACTTCCCCTACACCCACAACTGGCTCTTCCACACTCCTACAAGATGTTATTCCTCCTTGCCCTACACACGAAATCACAGCTTCCCTGTCTTCATCAACATTTAACAAATCCTCAAAATATTCTCTCCATCTTCCCGATACCTCTAACTCTCCATTTAATAACTCTCCTCTCTTATTTTTAACTGTCAAATCCATTTGTTCTCTAGGCTTCCTCAACTTATTAATCTCATTCCAAAACTTTTCTTATTTTCAACAAAATTTGCTGATAACATCTCACCCACTCTCTCATCTGCTCTCTTTTTACATTGCTTCACCACTCTTTTAACCTCTCTTTTTCTCTCCATATACTCTTCCCTCCTTGCATCACTTCTACTTTGTAAAAACCTCTCATATGCTAACTTTTTCTCCCTTACTACTCTCTTTACATCATCATTTCACCAATCGCTCCTCTTCCCTCCCGCACCCACTCGCCTGTAACCACAAACTTCTGCTGAACACTCTAACACTACATTTTTAAATCTACCCCATACATTTTCGACCCCATTGTATATATATATATATATATATATATATATATATATATATATATATATAATTGTGAGCTGCATGGGCGAGCCTGACCTTACGACAAAGGCGTTTGGTTATAACAGTTGCTTTCCACTCGCGGTATTATTCACATCGCCCTTGAAAACATGTTAATAAATAATCAATTGTCTCCAGTTGAGAAAGATGAGGATGTAAACACACTTAAAGTTAGAAGCACATAATGTCAAGGTTACACACCAGTGTGAATGATTTGCCCTTGAGAACAGAAAAGTGTTTAGGAAAATGCGCAATATTAGTTTCAAGAAATTGTGCTTAAATACATTAAGAATGGACAGTTGTTGTTTTTGTTACCCCTTTGAAGTTACAGCCTGAGATGTGTTATCCTGCTTGAGCGTGTTTCAAGACTTAGTGTGTGCTGGTAGTGTGATGTGTTATCCTGCTTGAGCATGTTTCAAGACTTAGGACGTGCTGGTAGTGTGATGTGTTATCCTGCTTGAACATGTTTCAAGACTTAGGACGTGCTGGTAGTGTGATGTGTTATCCTGCTTGAACATGTTTCAAGACTTAGGACGTGCTGGTAGTGTGATGTGTTATCCTGCTTGAACATGTTTCAAGACTTAGGGTGTGCTGGTAGTGTGATGTGTTATCCTGCTTGAGCATGTTTCAAGACTTAGGGTGTGCTGGTAGTGAGATGTGTTATCCTGCTTGAACGTGTGTCAAGACTTAGGGTGTGCTGGTAGTGAGATGTGTTATCCTGCTTGAGCATGTTTCAAGACTTAGGGTGTGCTGGTAGTGAGATGTGTTATCCTGCTTGAACATGTTTCAAGACTTAGTGTGTGCTGGTAGTGTGATGTGTTATCCTGCTTGAGCATGTTTCAAGACTTAGGGTGTGCTGGTAGTGAGATGTGTTATCCTGCTTGAGCATGTTTCAAGACTTAGGGTGTGCTGGTAGTGAGATGTGTTATCCTGCTTGAACGTGTGTCAAGACTTAGGGTGTGCTGGTAGTGGGTTAACAACCAGTCGTGATCAAGGTTGAAGATGAAGTGTACGCTCACACTGTATGTAATTACCTTAGAATAAAATAATTTGTAATTAAAACAAAACACTGATGCTGCCACTGCTTCTGATGCTACTATTGTGTTCTCTAAATGCCTCAAGTTCTTGGGCATAACACTTCACATAACACTGCACATAACACTTCACATAGCACTGCACATAACACTTCACATAGCACTGCACATAACACTTCACATAGCACTGCACATAACACTTCACATAGCACTGCACATAACACTTCACATAGCACTGCACACAACACTTCACATTGAAATGCACATAACACTTCACATAGCACTGCACATAACACTTCACATAGCACTGCACGTAACACTTCACATAGCACTGCACATAGCACTTCACATAGCACTGCACATTACACTACACATTACACTGCACATAACACTTCACATAGCACTGCACATAACACTTCACATAGCACTGCACATAAGACTTCACATAGCACTGCACATTACACTACACATTACACTGCACATAACACTTCACATAGCACTGCACATAAGACTTCACATAGCACTGCACATAAGACTTCACATAGCACTGCACATAACACTTCACATAGCACTGCACATAACACTTCGCATAGCACTGCACATAAGACTTCACATAGCACTGCAAATTACACTACACATTACACTGCACATAACACTTCACATAGCACTGCACATAACACTTCACATAGCACTGCACATAACACTTCACATAGCACTGCACATAACACTTCACATAGCACTGCACATTACACTACACATTACACTGCACATAGTTGTGATTATATTACTGCAACTAAATAGTCAGTGATAATAAAGATATGTAAATAAAATTAAAATGACAACGAGGTTCTTCCGCATTGTGTGTGTGTGTGTGTGTATGTGTGTGTGTGAACTCAACTAGTTGTACTCACCTAGTTGTGGTTGCAGGGGTCGATTCATAGCTCCTGGCCCCCGCCTCTTCACTGGCCGCTACTGGGTCACTCTCCCTGCGCCATGAGCTTTATCATACCTCTTCTTAAAGCTATGTATGGAACCTGCCTCCACTACATCGCTTCCCAAACTATTCCACTTCCCGACCACTCTGTGAGTGAAGAAATACTTCCTAACATCTCTGTGATTCATCTGAGTCTTCAACTTCCAACTGTGTCCCCCTTGTTGCTGTGTCCCATCTCTGGAACATTCTGTCTTTGTTCACCTTGTCAATTCCTCTCAGTATCTTATATGTCGTTATCATGTCCCCCCTATCTCTCCTGTCCTCCAGTGTCGTCAGGTCGATTTCCCTTAACCTCTTCTCGTAGGACATACCCCTTAGCTCCGGGGCTAGTCTTGTTGGAAACCTTTGCACTTTCTCTAGCTTCTTTACGTGCTTGGCTAGGTGTGGGTTCCAAACTGGTGCTGCATACTCCAGTATGGGCCTAACGTACACAATGTACAGGGTCCTGAACGATTCTTTATTAAGATGGAATGCTGTTCTTAGGTTTGCTAGGCGCCCATATGCTGCAGCAGTTATTTGGTTGATGTGCGCCTCAGGAGATGTGCCTGGTGTTATACTCACCCCAAAATCTTTTTCCTTGATTGAGGTTTGTAGTCTCTGGCCCCCTAGACTGTACTCCGTCTGCGGTCTTCTTTGCCCTTCCCCAATCTTCATGACTTTGCACTTGATGGGGTTGAACTCCAGGAGCCAATTGCTGGACCAGGCTTTCAGCCTGTTCAGATCCCTTTGTAGTTCTGCCTTTTCCTCGTCCGATTGAATTCTTCTCATCAACTTCACATCATCTGCAAACAGGGACACTTCGGAGTCTATTCCTTCCGTCATGTCGTTCACAAATACCAGAAACAGCACCGGTCCTAGGACTGACCCCTGTGGAACCCCACTTGTCATAGGCGCCCACTAACACCTCGCCACGTACCATGACTCGCTGCTGTCTTCCTGACAGGTATTCCCTGATCCATTGTAGTGCCTTCCCTGTTACCCCTGCCTGGTCCTCCAGCTTCTGCACTAATCTCTTCTGAGGAACTGTGTCAAACGCCTTCTTACAGTCCAAGAATATGCAATCTACCCACCCCTCTCTCTCTTGTCTTACTGCTGTCACCCTGTCGTAGAACTCCAGTAGGTTTGTGACACAGGATTTCCCGTCCCTGAAACCGTCTTGGCCGTCGTTGATAAGCTCATTCCTTTCTAGGTGCTCCACCACTCTCCTCCTGATAATCTTCTAAATGACCTTGCATTCTATACATGTCAGTGACACTGGTCTGTAGTTTAGTGCTACGTTCCTGTCTCCTTTTTTAAAAAATGTGTGTGTTTGTGTGTGCGGTTGTGTGTGTTTATTTATTTATTTATTTATTTATTATTATTATTATTATTATTATTATTATTATTATTATTATTATTATTATTATTATTATTATTATTATGATAGATAAGAGGTTATCAAAAAGTTTACCTATACGGATAATAAACTTTTAAAATTATAATGACTATGTTCAAGAGTTAAGGGGCCCCTTAAGGGAATGCTTATTGCTCAGTAGTTATTAAATAAGCCAGAGAGGCTAAGTATTAAGTGCTGTTCCAGCGGGTGAGTACATTGTGAATGAGCTTGTGGTATGGTAGTTGATTCCGTTGTTGCAGAACCTCTTGTTTACTGCAGGCTACACGAGAGTGACTGAAGTGGCTTACCTGCAGCGAGGATGTTTTTTAACTACTCTTAGCTGAGAGAATAGTCATGGATACCCACTTTGTGTACCGTGTGAGTATAGATAAGTAACCCCCTCACAGTCGTGAGGTAGTATGTTAATTTTGCTATTTTTAAGAAAATAATATTTTGGAATCATCGGCTGGTATCGGCAACATTTTCACTGATACCTTCCGTAAAAATAGCCGATACTTTCGATACCGAATATTTGGCATATCACTTATATGATAAATGAGACACTTATGTAACCATACAAACACCACTAATATACATACATACAGTATGCATATGTAGGCAGCTGGGACACCACTGGGCTGTCAGTGAGTGCTGTCACATCCAGGATGGCCAACAAGAATATCCACAAGCACATGGAAGGAAGTAAAGTATTTACGCAGTTCTCTCAGTGTTGTGAAGTCAGTGAGCAGGGAGGGAAGCTCTAGTGTGCTTGCAAGCATCTACCACTGGTGACGGTATTGCATACTGATGCTGGCACTCACCGTGTCACACCTCCTTGAGAATCTCGTTATGTAACGTGCACAACTCTATGGACAAAGCCAACCTAGTTTCATCTGATTTTTCTGATACAGTCAGTGCCTCGTGAGGGTGTTGATGTACAGTCAGTGCCTCGTGAGGGTGTTGATGTACAGTCAGTGCCTCGTGAGGGTGTTGATCTACAGTCAGTGCCTCGTGAGGGTGTTGATGTACAGTCAGTGCCTCGTGAGGGTGTTGATCTACAGTCGGTGCCTCGTGAGGGTGTTGATCTACAGTCAGTGCCTCGTGAGGATGTCGTCGTGCCTCGTTAGGTGTGATCAGTCAGTGCTCGTGAGGTGTTGATCTACAGTCAGTGCCTCGTGAGGGTGTTGATCTACAGTCAGTGCCTCGTGAGGGTGTTGATCTACAAGTCAGTGCTCGTGAGGGTGTTGATCTGCAGTCAGTGCTCGTGGGTAGTTGATCTACAGTCAGTGCCTCGTGAGGTGTTGATCTGCAGTCAATGCCTCGTGAGGTGTTGATCTGCAGTCATGCCTCGTGAGGGTGTTGATCTACAGTCAGTGCCTCGTGAGGGTGTTGATCTACAGTCAGTGCCTCGTGAGGGTGTTGATCTGCAGTCAATGCCTCGTGAGCGTGTTGATCTACAGTCAGTGCCTCGTGAGGGTGTTGATCTACAGTCAGTGCCTCGTGAGGGTGTTGATCTCAGTCAGTGCCTCGTGGATGATCTAAGTCAGTGCCTCGTGAGTATTGATCTACAGTCGTGCCTCGTTAGGGTGTTGATCTACAGTCAGTGCCTCGTGAGGGTGTTGATCTGCAGTCAGTGCCTCGTGAGGGTGTTGATCTGCAGTCAGTGCCTCGTGAGGGTGTTGATCTACAGTCAGTGCCTCGTGAGGGTGTTGATCTGCAGTCAGTGCCTCGTGAGGGTGTTGATCTGCAGTCAGTGCCTCGTGAGGGTGTTGATCTACAGTCAGTGCCTCGTGAGGGTGTTGATCTGCAGCTTCTGGGTCTTCCGAGGATCTTAAGCTACACATGTTAGGATTCTTGAACTTAAACTTTGGAAGTACAAGGTACGTACGACATGCATGAACGGAGTTACAGCTGCTGTACCCTGTCCAGGGTTATGAGGTGCAGCGACCAGACAGGCCTCTGGTGTGGGTTGAGGTGCAGGGGGCTGGAGTTACGGGTGGACGGGGCTGAGATTATAGGTGGAGGGGCTGAGATGATAGGTGGAGGGGGCTGAGGTGATGGATGGAGGGGGCTGGGTTATGTAATACTGGGGCTGCATCTTCGGGAACTTGCATCGACTGAAACACGTAGTTAGCATTAACAGCAGTGACACAGTGTTTACTGATGGTTTGACTGATTCTCACCACGTGCCACAAATATTCTTAGCTTGACTGAGAAAACAGTTTTAGCAGACAAAACTAAGTCAGCAAATTGTGGCTATAAATCACCACATGTACACAACAGAAAGCATAGTTGTGACAGTTATGTAATGGTGATGAGCGTGTAGACCTGAGCTAGTCTGTGTCCCTTCACGTCAGTATGGTGACACCTGCCACCACCAGCAGTTCCCGCGGAACTGCTGGTGCCATACCTTCCCAGTGTGCTCTCCTAGCTGCGTTGGCATGGGTCGGGTCACCGCTCATGGCCCGCCCGCTCAACTCCCACTTACTAGTTTCTCGCACATTTGCTCCGTGTTCTCAGCACACATAAGTGTCACTCAGCACACACAAGTGTCACTCAGCACACACAAGTGTCAGTCAGCACACACAAGTGTCAGTCAGCACACACAAGTGTCAGTCAGCACACACAAGTGTCAGTCAACACACACAAGTGTCAGTCAGCACACACAAGTGTCAGTCAACACACACAAGTGTCACTCAGCACACACAAGTGTCAGTCAGCACACACAAGTGTCAGTCAGCACACACAAGTGTCAGTCAACACACACAAGTGTCAGTCAGCACACACAAGTGTCAGTCAACACACACAAGTGTCAGTCAGCACACACAAGTGTCAGTCAGCACACACAAGTGTCAGTCAACACACACAAGTGTCAGTCAACACACACAAGTGTCAGTCAGCACACACAAGTGTCAGTCAACACACACAAGTGTCAGTCAACACACAAGTGTCAGTCAGCACACACGTGTCAGTCAACACACACAAGTGTCAGTCAACACACACAAGTGTCAGTCAACACACACAAGTGTCAGTCAGCACACACGTGTCAGTCAACACACACAAGTGTCAGTCAACACACACAAGTGTCAGTCAACACACACAAGTGTCAGTCAACACACAAGTGTCAGTCAACACACACAACAGTAGGCACCGTCCAGTATTGTCCTGTGAAGGAGCAAAATAAACCTGGTGAAGGGCTCTTGATCTTGGGTCATTCTAGGTCACATTGTGCTGGGGTCACTAAGTCACAGTATGCTGGGGTCATTAGGTCACAGTGCTTGGGTCTAGGTCACAGTGTGCTGGGGTCATTAGGGCACAGTGTGATGGGGTCACTAGGTCACAGTGTGCTGGGGTCACCAGGTCACAGTGTGCTGGGGTCACCAGGTCACAGTGTGCTGGGGTCACTCTAGGTCACAGTGTGCTGTGTATAGTGTATGAGTAATAAGTTAGTGAAGTGATCAAGTCACTAGTGGAATTCAGCCCAAGAAACCTGCCTTCCCACTTCCGAAACTGAATCTTGCCTCGATTTCTACACCAGGGCAATGTAGTGCGGTTGTAGGTACATCTGTAGTGAGCTGGAGGCTGGTAGAAGACCCTTCACACTGGTCAGCCCCTTAACACACAAAAAAATGTGCATTTAATGATGCTATTAATGGGTACTTACCGTCGTGAAGGCTTATGTGGGTCCACTGCTCGTCCTCTGCTACCCCTTTCCCTTTCCCCCGTAACGGTTCAAGGGAAATCAGTTGACTTCCCTGATTTCCTACATGCTGGGGTCACTGTGAAAGGTCACATTAGTGTGCTGGGGTCACATTAGTGTGCTGGGGTCACTGTGAAAGGTCACATTAGTATGCTGAGGTCACTGTGAAAGGTCACATTAGTGCGCTGGGGTCACTGTGGAGGACCACATTAGTATGCTGGAGTCACTCAAGGTCACAGTGTGCTGGGGTCACTGTGGAAAGTCACATGAGTGTAGCAGTACACATACATGCAAAACAAGTGCCTTTGACAACTAGTAACTACTAACCCCCCCCCCCACACACACACATGATATGTCTAAATTTGGAGAAGATCTTGAAGGTGATACGGGGACTGGCTCGTAGCTATATAATTACGAAGGTTGTGCTGACACTGGCAGCCATCAGGTGCGGGGGAGACAGTAATCAGGGGAAAAAAACACCAACAATACACTCAAGACCGCTAGTACATCAGTGTTATGATAAGTTGATGAATAAGACACATGTACAACACCTGGGTGTCTTTATTGATGAATATGACACATGTGCAACACCTGGGTATCTTTATTGATGAATAAGACACATGTACAACACCTGGGTATCTTTATTGATGAATAAGACACATGTACAACACCTGGGTATCTTTATTGATGAATAAGACACATGTACAACACCTGGGTGTCTTTATTGATGAATAAGACACATGTGCAACACCTGGGTATCTTTATTGATGAATAAGACACATGTACAACACCTGGGTATCTTTATTGATGAATAAGACACATGTACAACACCTGGGTATCTTTATTGATGAATAAGACACATGTACAACACCTGGGTGTCTTTATTGATGAATAAGACACATGTACAACACCTGGGTGTCTATATTGATGAATAAGACACATGTGCAACACCTGGGTGTCTTTATTGATGAATAAGACACATGTGCAACACCTGGGTGTCTTTATTGATGAATAAGACACATGTGCAACACCTGGGTGTCTTTATTGATGAATAAGACACATGTACAACACCTGGGTGTCTTTATTGATGAATAAGACACATGTACAACACCTGGGTATCTTTATTGATGAATAAGACACATGTACAACACCTGGGTGTCTTTATTGATGAATAAGACACATGTGCAACACCTGGGTGTCTTTATTGATGAATAAGACACATGTGCAACACCTGGGTGTCTTTATTGATGAATAAGACACATGTGCAACACCTGGGTGTCTTTATTGATGAATAAGACACATGTGCAACACCTGGGTGTCTTTATTGATGAATAAGACACATGTGCAACACCTGGGTGTCTTTATTGATGAATAAGACACATGTACAACACCTGGGTATCTTTATTGATGAATAAGACACATGTACAACACCTGGGTGTCTTTATTGATGAATAAGACACATGTGCAACACCTGGGTATCTTTATTGATGAATAAGACACATGTACAACACCTGGGTATCTTTATTGATGAATAAGACACATGTACAACACCTGGGTATCTTTATTGATGAATAAGACACATGTACAACACCTGGGTGTCTTTATTGATGAATAAGACACATGTACAACACCTGGGTGTCTTATTGATGAATAAGACACATGTGCAACACCTGGGTGTCTTTATTGATGAATAAGACACATGTGCAACACCTGGGTGTCTTTATTGATGAATAAGACACATGTACAACACCTGGGTGTCTTTATTGATGAATAAGACACATGTACAACACCTGGGTATCTTTATTGATGAATAAGACACATGTACAACACCTGGGTGTCTTTATTGATGAATAAGACACATGTACAACACCTGGGTGTCTTTATTGATGAATAAGACACATGTGCAACACCTGGGTGTCTTTATTGGTGAATAAGACACATGTGCAACACCTGGGTGTCTTTATTGATGAATAAGACACATGTGCAACACCTGGGTGTCTTTATTGATGAATAAGACACATGTACAACACCTGGGTATCTTTATTGATGAATAAGACACATGTGCAACACCTGGTGTCTTTATTGGTGAATAAGACACATGTGCAACACCTGGGTGTCTTTATTGATGAATAAGACACATGTGCAACACCTGGGTGTCTTTATTGATGAATAAGACACATGTACAACACCTGGGTATCTTTATTGATGAATAAGACACATGTACAACACCTGGGTATCTTTATTGATGAATAAGACACATGTACAACACCTGGGTGTCTTTATTGATGAATAAGACACATGTACAACACCTGGGTGTCTTTATTGATGAATAAGACACATGTGCAACACCTGGGTGTCTTTATTGATGAATAAAACACATGTGCAACACCTGGGTGTCTTTATTGATGAATAGGACACATGTGCAACACCTGGGTGTCTTTATTGATGAATAAGACACATGTGCAACACCTGGGTGTCTTTATTGATGAATAAGACACATGTACAACACCTGGGTGTCTTTATTGATGAATAAGACACATGTGCAACACCTGGGTGTCTTTATTGATGAATAAGACACATGTGCAACACCTGGGTGTCTTTATTGATGAATAAGACACATGTGCAACACCTGGGTGTCTTTATTGATGAATAAGACACATGTGCAACACCTGGGTGTCTTTATTGATGAATAAGACACATGTACAACACCTGGGTGTCTTTATTGATGAATAAGACACATGTGCAACACCTGGGTGTTGTCGATCTAAAAATCCTGCTTAGCAGGCGAAACGCCTCTCGTTAGATACCTATAAAAGTTGTTCCTCGCGAACAGAGAACACGCAGCCACTCAGCGCAGTATAACAAAAGGTTATTTGCGTTGTTCTTTATAGCGGGAATGAATGATAAGGCTTCGGAGGCTTCTTACTTTATTGAGAGATCGTGGGGTACACAGGCAGTGTGTTTGTGCCCGTGGCCCGGAGGGGCCATGCCCGCCAGGGAGAGAGGAGTAGACCTGTTGACTGAGTGAAGGCCGCTGAGTGAGAGGCAGGCGTGGGCAGGCTGGCATGCCCACTGGCTTGCCCTCTGGGGAAAACTGGGAACTAGGCTTACAGCCTACATTTCACTCGGCTGGCAGACAGCATAGGCTGTCTAGCAAACAGGTCAGGCTGTCTACAGCAGCCACTCAGCGCAGTGGAAAAGAGCAAGAGTTTTTTCACTGTTTTAAGACATATTCACCAGTAACCCATTTGACTGTTTTTACAACAGTGAAATGCTGCTTTAATAGGATTGGCAGTGCCAGGAAAGTCTCTGCTGACACGGGTGTTTGACAGCAGTGCCATCAGTGATTAAACAACTAGTGTTGTACATGTACCAGACATGAACAGTGACTGCTGGTTGACTAGTGCTAAATACCAGTGGTAAAGGAACCACTGGTTTAACGTTGTTTACCAGTGGTAAAGTAACCACTGGTTTAACGTTGTTTACCAGTGGTAAAGTAACCACTGGTTTAACGTTGTTTACCAGTGGTAAAGTAACCACTGGTTTAACGGTGTTGTATACCAGTCGTTAAGTAACTACTGGTTTAACGGTGATGTATACCAGTCGTTAAGTAACTACTGGTTTAACGTTGTTAAATTGACAATCAACCTTGACTGGTTTAACGTGGTAGATGTAAATTTGACAGTCGTGGTCGAGTAGTCCATCAATCTTGGTTTGTAACGTTGCTTATACTGCGTAGATGAAGCAGGAACGCATGTAACCACTTTGGTTTAAGGACGTTGGATCTTCATCCCAGAATTTGGTAAAGGTCAATCACCGGTTTAACTCGTTGTTTACCAGTGGTTAAGTAACACTGGTTTAACTTATTACCATGGTAAGTACCACTGGTTTAACGTGTGTTACATGGTATACCAGGTCGTTAGAGTAACACTGGTTTAACGGTGTTTACCAGTGTAAGTAACTACTGGTTTAACGGTGCTCCGTGAGTACTCGAGGGGCGTTAGCGTTAGTAAGCACTGGTTTAACGGTACTTGGTTATCCACCTCATCTTTACAGAACAAAACAAAAAAGAGTTTTGTGTACCTTTGCGTGTTTCACTCTCAGCTCTCATTGTCGGTCTCAAGAGCCCAACTCTTCGACTCTTATCTTGTCTCCACTAATTTGCAAGATTGGATCTTCCTTGAGTTTCGTGTGTGTTTCCTTTGATCAGTGTTGCAGCCTCGCTCAAACACAAGCATCTGTTGCTGGTTCACTGGAGCTAAACTTTCCTTTGGACTGCCTTCCCGATCAACCAGGTTGTTGATACTGCTTGCTTCTCGAGCCGTCGCAACATAATTGATCTGACCTTTTTTTGCAGGTATTAGGCTAGTTTTTTTTTCAACCTTTCGTTGATTCAGCAATATTTATAACGAGTGCTGGTAACTGAAGAGTCTTGGACCACGCAAGTTTACACAGTGATCTCGTGCCTGGGCAACCTCACACTTGATGTGAGGTTGAAGAATGAGACACTTGTGCAGTATTTGGGAATCTTTATTACGGAAACGTTTCGCCAGCCATTGACTTCTTCAGCCCATTACTGAGACGATCATTTTTCATCACTCGCCTCTGTAATAGACTGAAGAAACCTACTACATAGGCGAAAACTTTCACAGTAAAGATCCCCAACTGTTATACATGTGTCTTAATGATCAACTTGTCTGTATTTTATACCATTTTCAACATGAGGGTTGGATAAGGTCCAGTCTACTGGAGATTCTCTCTTATCAAAATTATGGAAAATGTGTTCCATTTCATAACTTGGACAAGGACCAGTGAAAGCTTAACCCTCCGTTCGCTAAATTTCTGTAAGAAGGCCTTGACAAGCTCTCACCCTCCAGGATACAGTCCAGTACAGGTAGGTAGCGTAATCTGTTTTGTGATTAGTGGATGGAGGCTACAACCGTCCCTGCGCTGAATGACCCACACGGGTTTAATGCAATACGAGAAAAAAAAAATTCTTTTAATTATGCGTCATTGGTATAGTTCTTGCTCTCACAGACATGAACTATATCCTCGCTCTTCCTGTCTGCTTATACAGGTATCATATCTCTTTACCTCAGCTCTTAAACTCTTCTTAAATATTTATATATCCTCTCATTCCTATATATATTCTCTTCCTGTGTCCTCTTATTACCTTGCTGTTACTCTCAAAACGTTTCAATAATTTTCAACCCGTTTTTACTCTCAAAAATCCTTCGTACACTCTCTCAAAACACTAATACAGAGGTATTATATTGTTTATTCCAGAGTAAAGTGTTATGATCACTGTTTTTATCCAGGTTATAAACAGTGTGTAGAGACAACACTGTGTGTTCCAGTCTTCCCAAAGTATCTGATATTTTTTGTGACACTCTTTATGACTTGCTTCGTTTCTCACTATGGTCGTGTGACACAGAAGAAGCACATCCACCATCACTCAGTGAAGACGGACACACAAGTTGCACGATAAACTTTGATTTGAGACAACGTTTCACACTGATAAAGTACTGGGCAGGGCGAAACGTCATCCCAGTTAAATTATGTTCTATAACTTGTGTTTTTGCCTTCATACATGTTGACAATGCTTTATTTCCTGTTCCATCACTGACTCAAGACACGTTGCCAGCAGTGTGCAGCATGACACGTGTTGCCAGCAGTGTGCAGCATCACACGTGTTGCCAGCAGTGTGCAGCATCACACGTGTTGCCAGCAGTGTGCAGCATCACACGTGTTGCCAGCAGTGTGCAGCATCACACGTGTTGCCAGCAGTGTGCAGCATCACACGTGTTGCCAGCAGTGTGCAGCATCACACGTGTTGCCAGCAGTGTGCAGCATCACACGTGTTGCCAGCAGTGTACAGCATCACACGTGTTGCCAGCAGTGTGCAGCATGACACGTGTTGCCAGCAGTGTGCAGCATCACACGTGTTGCCAGCAGTGTGCAGCATGACACGTGTTGCCAGCAGTGTGCAGCATGACACGTGTTGCCAGCAGTGTGCAGCATCACACGTGTTGCCAGCAGTGTGCAGCATCACGTTGCAGCAGTGCAGCATCACGTGTTGCCAGCAGTGTGCAGCATCACACGTGTTGCCAGCAGTGTGCAGCATCACGTGTTGCCAGCAGTGTGCAGCATCACACGTGTTGCCAGCAGTGTGCAGCATCACACGTGTTGCCAGCAGTGTGCAGCATCACACGTGTTGCCAGCAGTGTGCAGCATACACGTGTTGCCAGCAGTGTGCAGCATCACACGTGTTGCCAGCAGTGTGCAGCATACACGTGTTGCCAGCAGTGTGCAGCATACACGTGTTGCCAGCAGTGTGCAGCATCACACGTGTTGCCAGCAGTGTGCAGCATCCACGTGTTGCCAGCAGTGTGCAGCATCACACGTGTTGCCAGCAGTGTGCAGCATCACACGTGTTGCCAGCAGTGTGCAGCATCACACGTGTTGCCAGCAGTGTGCAGCATCACACGTGTTGCCAGCAGTGTGCAGCATCACACGTGTTGCCAGCAGTGTGCAGCATACACGTGTTGCCAGCAGTGTGCAGCATCACACGTGTTGCCAGCAGTGTGCAGCATCACACGTGTTGCCAGCAGTGTGCAGCATGACACGTGTTGCCAGCAGTGTGCAGCATGACACGTGTTGCCAGCAGTGTGCAGCATCACACGTGTTGCCAGCAGTGTGCAGCATCACACGTGTTGCCAGCAGTGTGCAGCATCACATGTTGCCAGCAGTGTGCAGCATGACACGTGTTGCCAGCAGTGTGCAGCATGACACGTGTTGCCAGCAGTGTGCAGCATGACACGTGTCGCCAGCAGTGTGCAGCATCACACGTGTTGCCAGCAGTGTGCAGCATCACACGTGTTGCCAGCAGTGTGTGCAGCATCACACGTGTTGCCAGCAGTGTGTGCAGCATCACACGTGTTGCCAGCAGTGTGCAGCATCACACGTGTTGCCAGCAGTGTGCAGCATCACACGTGTTGCCAGCATGTGTGCAGCATCACACGTGTTGCCAGCAGTGTGCAGCATCACACGTGTTGCCAGCAGGTGTGCAGCATCACACGTGTTGCCAGCAGTGTGCAGCATCACACGTGTTGCCAGCAGTGTGCAGCATCACACGTGTTGCCATCAGTGTGCAGCATCACACGTGTTGTCAGCAGTGTGCAGCATCACACGTGTTGCCAGCAGTGTGCAGCATCACACGTGTTGCCAGCAGTGTGCAGCATCACACGTGTTGCCAGCAGTGTGTGCAGCATCACACGTGTTGCCAGCAGTGTGCAGCATGACACGTGTTGCCAGCAGTGTGCAGCATCACACGTGTTGCCAGCAGTGTGTGCAGCATCACACGTGTTGCCAGCAGTGTGCAGCATCACACGTGTTGCCAGCAGTGTGCAGCATCACACGTGTTGTCAGCAGTGTGCAGCATCACACGTGTTGCCATCAGTGTGCAGCATCACACGTGTTGCCAGCAGTGTGCAGCATGACACGTGTTGCCAGCAGTGTGTGCAGCATCACACGTGTTGCCAGCAGTGTGCAGCATGACACGTGTTGCCAGCAGTGTGCAGCATCACACGTGTTGCCAGCAGTGTGCAGCATGACACGTGTTGCCAGCAGTGTGCAGCATGACACGTGTTGCCAGCAGTGTGCAGCATGACACGTGTTGCCAGCAGTGTGCAGCATGACACGTGTTGCCAGCAGTGTGCAGCATCACGTGTTGCCAGCAGTGTGCAGCATGACACGTGTTGCCAGCAGTGTGCAGCATACACGTGTTGCCAGCAGTGTGCAGCATCACACGTGTTGCCAGCAGTGTGCAGCATGACACGTGTTGCCAGCAGTGTGCAGCATCACAGTGTTGCCAGCAGTGTGCAGCATCACACGTGTTGCCATCAGTGTGCAGCATCACACGTGTTGCCAGCAGTGTGCAGCATGACACGTGTTGCCAGCAGTGTGCAGCATCACACGTGTTGCCAGCAGTGTGCAGCATCACACGTGTTGCCAGCAGTGTGCAGCATCCACGTGTTGCCAGCAGTGTGCAGCATCACGTGTTGTCAGCAGTGTGCAGCATACACGTGTTGCCAGCAGTGTGCAGCATCACGTGTTGCCAGCAGTGTGCAGCATCACACGTGTTGCCAGCAGTGTGCAGCATACACGTGTTGCCAGCAGTGTGCAGCATCACACGTGTTGCCAGCAGTGTGCAGCATACACGTGTTGCCAGCG